>CAUYPK010102268.1:0-44775 GCA_963574355.1 Loris lydekkerianus | reverse complement strand
CCCCCCCCCCCCCCCCCCCCCCCCCCCCCCCCCCCCCCCCCCCCCCCCCCCCCCCCCCCCCCCCCCCCCCCCCCCCCCCCCCCCCCCCCACTCTCACACCGTAGACATCACCAGGAGCTACATTATCATGCAGCCCTGTTGCAAAAAGTAGGCAGGGTCCAGAACTTCAAGTCAGAAACGTGGGCTGATGGCCTCTTAGCACAGCACCGCAGGAGGGGCCAAGCTCTGAGCACATCTGGGCTCCGCACTTACTAGGATCTTCAATGTTATTTCATTTCATTGTGCCTCAGTGTCCTCATGGGTAAAATGAAGATAATAATAGTACTTTCCTTACAGGACTAACGTGAAGATTTAAAAATTTAATATGTATAAGCACTTAGAAAAGTTCCCAGAAAACACTAAGCACTCAATAAACTGCAGCTGTTATTCTTACCGGCTTTCTAGTTGAATGCCTTTGGGCCCAAGTCCTTGAAATCCCTGAGTCTCTGCTTCCTTCTTTTCAAAACATAATTCTCCTCTCTTCATAACAGGGCTATATGGTTTGGAAGAAAACAAAAGGAAAAACAGCTTTGTAAATCACCACTGTTACACCAATAGTAGTTACAGAACGAAGTTCCACTGCATTTCAAAGAATCAAGAGTTCTTTTTTCTTGTATAAATTGATATTTTTAATTCGCTGGGTTGTCAAGAACTTCATACAGCAATTTTCTTTCACAAAAATGGCTACTCTTAGTTTATAATAAGAAATTAAGGAAATTTTCTCCAGAAATCTAGTGTATTAATCAGCTGGGCACAGCAGACGGATGTCCAGCCATTAGAAATGTCTAAACAATTTAGTTAACCTTTAGCAAAAATATGCACGCACATGCACACACACACACACACACACACACACACACACACACACCAGTGCAGAGTTAAGAGATGTTAATACTTCTTTTCAAGCATTATGTACATTGTTTATCCTTCTTTCTTTTTATTGTTTCTAATTATTTTTCAAATGCAGCATACTCAAGACAATTTTTTGATAAAGCTTTATTTTCTGCAAGTTCATCTCAGGATATGAGAAGAAATGAAACACTAATGCTCGCTGTGAGAGAGGCCATCTGAAGGTTTCCAAAAGCAAAATTAGAGGATACAAATATAGCAAAGGAAAATGGATCATTTTAAAGTCAATTTCCTAAAATAAACACATCCTTTGCATTCTAATCCACTCTCAAAGCCGGCTCCCTATTACTTAAGAAGAGGTTAATTACTTTGTGGATTACTCAAATCATCAGCTCCTTATACCCCCCAGCTCTTCACAGCTTTCCCCATCTCTTCCACTTTCAATAACTTTATTGACCATAAACCTCCTAGACCAAACAAATAATAAAAGAGGTGAAAGGAAGGCAAAATCATATTAATCTTTCTTTCTAAATGTTTTATTAATTTTTATTTTTTTTAGAGACAGGGTCTGGTTCTGTAGCCCAGGCTAGAGTACAGTGGTGTAATCACACGTCACTACACATTCAAACTCCTGGGTTCAAGCAACCCTCTTGCCTCAGCTTCCCATGTATCTGTGACTAGAGATGTGCACCAGCACACCCAGCTAATTTAAAAAAAAAAAATTTTTTTTTTTTTTTTTTTGACAGACAGGGTCTCATTATGCTGCCCAGGTTAGTCTGAAATTCCTGGGCTCAAGCAATCCTACCACCTTGGCCTCCCAAAGTGCTGGAATTATGATATGAACCACCACACCCAGTGCTAAACTAGTCTATCTTTGAACTACCATGCCCAGTCTTAAATCAATCTATCTTTTTATTTTCAGGCAGCTCTGATGAAAGATTAGGAATGAATCACCAATAGCTAAAAACAGAGGCTTGAAATATTTGTGAATCAATATATGTATAGTGACTAATGAAAACAAATCACAACATACAAGCTTTTTAGAAATGCTGAAGAAGTCTGCCATGTTAGTCATTTCTGACATATGGGAACACAATCTGAATTCTTAAACCCCCCCTCCCAATCATGTAGAAGTGGTAACACGGCATATTTTTGGTCTGAGAAGCACTTATGGGTGTTCCAACTATAATCTTATAATAAAAGGGTGCAAGGACAGTCAGTGCCTGTAGCCTACCCAGAGGGGAAGAGAGGCCATAGAAATCATCCCCCTACAACGAAGTTACAAACAGGGATCTGTGCTCTGTGGTGAAATGCTAAAAATGTTGAAACAGAACCCATATACACAGGGACCTGTTTTAAAAAGAAGGTGGTCCTGCCGGGCATTTAGGAAAGGATGATATTTTCAACAAATGGTTGATTCAATTTTCATATATGTCTGGAAAAAAAAGTAAAATAGTCCTTTACTTGACAGAATACATAAAAATCAATTCTGGGAGAACTGCAGATCTACATGGGAAAGATAAAACAATAAAACTTCCAGAAAATAACAGGAGACTATCTCCATGATTTGGAGATTAAAAAGAAATTCTTAACACAAATGATATAAATCATAGAGAGAAAGTCTGATGAATTTGACTACATTGATACTATTTTCTTCTTCTTCTTTTTTTTTTTCTGACAGAGTCTCACTATGTTGCCCTTGGTAGAGTGCCATTGTGTCACAGCTCACAGCAACCTCAAACTTTTGGGCTTAAGTGATTCTCTTCCTCAGCCTCCCAAGTAGCTGAGACTACACGTGCCCACCACAACGCTCAGCTATTTTTTGTTGCATTGTCATTGTTGGTTAGCTAGCCCCGGTCAGGTTTGAACCCACCACCTTCGACGTATGTGGCTGGCACTGTATCCACTGTGCTATGGGTGTCGAGCTGATGCTATTCTCTTCTGTTCATTAAAAGCACCAGCCTGAGAGCAAAAAGACAAACCATCAAGTGGCCAAAGATACCTGTTACTCACACAAGCGTCAAAGGACTCATTTCTAAAGTATACAAAGAATTTAGATGTCAAAAAGAAAAATTAAATCCAATTTAAAAACGGGCAGAAAACTTGAAAAGGTTATTTAAAAAGAGGATATCCACCTGGATTTAATTTTATGAATGTATCAAATTATGGGCCAGGCACAATGGCTCACGCCTGTGATCCTCGCATTCTGGGGGCCAAGGCAGGAGGACTGCTTGAGCTCAGAAGTTTGAGACCTGAATGGGTGAAAGGGAAACTTCATCTCTACTAAAAATAGAAAAATTAGCCAGATATCCTGGTGAGTACCTGTGGTCCCAGCTATTTGAGAGGCTGAGGCAGGAGGATTGCTTAAACCCAGGAGTTTGAGGCTGCTGTGAAGTAGGCTGAAGCCATGGCAGTCTAGCCTGGGTGACAGAGAGAGACATCTACACACATACACACGAATGTATCAAATTATCCTATATACATCTGTTATGTATGAATTAAAAATAAATATGAAAAAGAGAGACTATCCAAACGTCCATCTGCTAAGCATAAGAAAAAGCTGCTAATTTCACAAGAGGGAAATAAAAATTAAAACTATGATGAGATACTACTACACACCCACCGGGATGGCGAAACTGAAAAAGACTGGCAATGCCAAGTGCTGACCAGGATGTACAGCAATGAAAAACTTCATATACTTAGTGGTAGTATAAAAAGGTACAACTACCTTTCAAGATCTGTTTGGCCATTATCCCAAGTGAAAAACTCATGAACAGTAAATTACATGACACGTGTTCTCACTTGTAAGTGATAGTTTACTTGTGGCTACAAAAGAGCATACAGAGTGGTATGATGGGGTAAGGTGGGAGGGGGTGAAGGATGAAAAATCACCTATGGGTACACTGAAAGCCCAGACTTCATCACTATGCAATACATGCGTGTGCTGGAATTAAACTTATACCCCTCAATCTACTAAAATTAAAAAGGAAGAAAGAAAAGATTGAATAGATGATTACCTCATGAGCCAGAAATTTTGTTCCTACACAACATGTATTTGCATCACAGTGTGTATATTTAACAAAACTACGTGTACACATGCATCAGAAAATGTGCACCAACATGTTCATAGCATCACCGCTCGTAATAGCAAAAGTTGGAAACAACCTATGACTGTTTACAGTAGCGTGGATAAAGTATCTACATTCATATTATAAAATTTTATATAGTGATTAAAATAACTGCAGTGGTATCTTTGAAGCTCTCAAACATGATGTTGAGTGAAAAAAAAATGCCTAACTCAAAAAAATATATACCATAATATTCCATTTATATAGACTTCAAAATTTGGCAAATTACTAGTCCAAAGGTAAGTATGACAGTGGTTACTGAAGTGCTGGGAATGATTTGATGGCTGTCTGTCAGAGAATTTATAAATATCCATTGAGGTGTACAGTGCAATGTGTGCCTTTCTGCATCTATGTTACTCTTTAATTAAAGAAAAGTTATTTAAAATATAAAGAAAAACAAATGCTTTATTTACATGATTCCCCAAACTCTGGTCCTAAACTTTGTCTTAAGAAAATAATCACAAATAGGAAAAGTTTTTTGTTTTGTTTTGTTTTTTTGGGTTTTTTTTTTGCAGTTTTTGGCCGGGGCCGGGTTTGAACCCACCACCTCTGGTATATGGGGCCAGTGCCCCACTCCTTGAGGCACAGGCGCCAACCCACAAATAGGAAAAGTTTTAAACACACTACACCATACAACATTATTTGGGATGGCAAAAAGGAATGTTCGACAATAAGTAAATGTAAATTATGATATACCTAATTAGTGAAATATTATATAGCAATAAAAAGTACACTTATGAAGATGCAATCGTCTATGTAAAACCACAGAAAAAAGATAAAACTGACTGAAAACAGACCATGTGGAAAGATGCCCAAATCTCCACGTATTTAAGTCACTGGGTTTTATGTGACTTTTTCTCTTTTTCTTTTTAAAAAAAACCTTTTTCACTATGTTATCTTTAGACAAGAAAAAGTAAGAGTATTACTATTGTTATAGAATGCTTTGATCTTTTTTCACTAATCTGGGAGGGTGAGTCAGAAATTTCTCCTGTTTCATTAAATAAAAAATGCACCACACCACCACAAAAAAGTTCCCCTGGGCAGTAGATATGAGATCACTTGGGTACCTAAGAAATGAGCTTCCAACATAAATTGTGTCTCTAAACTCCTCATCTTGTGAAAAATCTAATATTCTTTAGAAAGTAGATAAATGTGATATACTGATGAGCCAGCTCTGGAATCTTGTAAAATACAGTCTGAAGTTTCCTTAGCTTTTGCTTCAGGGACTAAAGAGAAAGCCCCACATTCTTTAACTGATGGCTTTGGAACTAAGTAGGGGTTAGGCATGCTTGCTGTTTTAGTCATGATTCTATGAAAAGAAGACAAACCAAGCACAAGGCTCTGTGCTATGCTTTGTAGGGTTATAAAAGAAAACCTATTCCTAGACTCTTGTTTACCAGACAGCACCTTATATAATATACACCAAATAAAAAGATGTCAAAGAACTAAACATTTATGTTAATTAGCACATACCTATTTTTCTAAGATGTGACACTTACTACAGGAGGTTGAAGCTGGACAATGTATTTCTTAGATTTCTTGGCTAGCAAGGTTGTTGGTTTAGGGGGGGGTTTGTTTGTTTTGTTTTTTTGTTATGACTTTTTGTTTTTTTTGAGACAGAGTCTCACTTTGTCATCCTTAATAGAGTGTCATGGTGTTATAGCTCACAGCAAACTCAAACTCTTAAGCTCAAGAGATTCTCTTGCCTCAACCTCCCAAGTAGCTGGGCTACAGGTGCCTGCCATAACGCCCTGCTGTCTTTTAGAGATGGATTCTCGCACCTGCTCAGGCTGGTCTCGAACCTATGAGCTCAGGCAATCCACCTGCATCAGCCTCCCAGAGTGCTAGAATTACAGGCATCAACCACAACACCCAGCCCAGTTTAGGTTTGATGAAAAGCACTTTCATGAAACTGGAAGACGGAAGAATCCACTTGTTTTGACTCTAGCAGCAATAGTTGGAGCAGATTTTGTGCAGTTTTACAACCAAGCTCCCAGAGAGGCAGCAGCACAGGCAGGACCTTGGTCCCCTGTTATGACCAAGTAAGCCCTGCTGGGGCAGATGGTACACAGGTTGGCATTCAAGGTCATTTTCCCTGCAGCCCCTGGTCTAAGTAACCTCACCACCTCTACCATTCCCCCAGGCCCTTTAATAACTATAACCTAATTCTTTATATCAACACCTTCTCCATTTAAAATACCTAAATAGGTTCCATTTCCTTGACTGACCCATGACTCAAAATCACCCAGCAGTGAAGTATCTTCTCTGGTCCCTTCTGGAAACAGGCTATAGCTTACCACAGAACATGGGTAGCCTTCTAACTCTACCATCAACTCCTTTTAGCTATATTTTGACCATCATTATGAGTTTCCTCTCTGTTAATTGCCAAGAGTATAAAATGGGGTGCCATGAAAAATTTAAGTTTTTAATTTCAAACATTTGGCAGAAATTCACACCATCTTGAATTAGGTTTATCCTTCACAACAGGAATAACATATTTGTGGGGGAGGGGTCTTCCAGTGAGGACTGGAAAATCTGCTAGACAAATTCTAAAAGAGCTCTCACACTAGGAATGACATATCTAGTACAGCATGATGCTTCTTGAGTTGAGAACAGTGACATGATCAATGGAGAATTAGACTGGTATTAAGTTTATTAAAATCACCATTACATGTTCATGTGAGTGTATATACACTCTCCTTCTCCACTTCCTTGGAGAAGGAGACTGCATAGTTGTCTTCTGATTTTTCTGATGCTATTTACTTTTACTCTCCACTTCCTTGGAGAAGGAGAGTGCATACACAATCACACAAACATATGCCTTCTCCAATTTTTGTCATCTTACCTAGATTTCCACCCAGATGCCATATAGGACTCATGAATAGGTATGGAAGTGACTACAGTTCCCACTTACATGCACAACTGCTTTAGTGTGGGGGAGGGAGGAAGCCTTCTCCTACATGCAAAATCAGTGAAGATTAGCTCAGACTGCTGGTTCTTCTGGATAAGATGGTGTAAACACACTTCACCCATTTCTCTGCCACTAAATAGAACTAAAAGCCTGAACAGATGACTTCAGAAGTTATTGGGAAAAAATTGAAAAGTAAATAGCATCAGAAAAATCAGAAGACAACTATAATCAAAATTGCAATCAACACAGTGCTGGATTTACCACTTATTTTCTAGCAATATCCTCTGGCTTGAGCAACTTAACACGGCTAGAAACCTAGAAATGAGCCTTGTGGTAAAGGAAAGAGCTCCAGCTAGTTCTGATTCAGAGAACAAAGGAGGGCACTGCTAACATTCATTCAAAATCTTTGATTTTGTTCTTTGTTTCATCCCTTTTTTGTCAGTGTAGTCCCAGGCAATTCCACAACAGTCAGGGCAGTGACCGGCAATGGGGATGGACAGGAGTGAAAACTCCGGGGGAGGAGAATTTCTCTCTCCATTTGGCGGAAGTACATATATGATAAGGCCAATCCATGTTGCTTTCTTTTTTTAACTTTTTTTTTTTCTCCTGATGCTTGAATCCAGAGAAAGGCCCCAAAGGAAAAACACAGGAGAGCCTAGGAAACCAAAAAACGAGAGCCTTAAAGAGGTAAAAAGTACCAAGTACAGTACAGAGAAGGAGGAGGTCAGGAAAGTGACCCCATAAAGTTCCATTCCAGGGATCATCACTACGCCGTAAATGTGTGGATCAGATCATAATTATTACAAGTATACCAAAGACTTTTGAGAGGTGAACTCACAGACGGACCTCTGCACAGGCCAGGCCACAGACTGACCACTAGGGGGCAAACACCCAGAACGGAACCCAAGAGTACTTACTACAAGGAATTTGAAAGGTAAATTGATACTCAAAGACCCTACTGAGGGAGGGTTACAACTTGCAGCCTGAACCTAACCAGGTCAATTGCCTGCTTTAAAAAAAAAAGAAAAAGAAATCAATATTTTCTATGGGATGAAATAACAACACTGAGATTCAAAACATAATCTTCAAAATATCTAGGAGAAATTCTAACATTACTCAACATACCAAGAACCATGAGAATTTCAACTCAAACTATTATAGAAGATGGTCAATAGACACCAATGTAACATGATAAAGATGCTGAAATTATGTGGCAAAAACTTTAAGACAGTTATATTATAAAGCAGTTCCATGCTATAAAAATACTGAATCAGCAATCATAAACACTTTTGAAACAAATATTAAAATAAAAAGTCTTATCAAAGAAATAGAAAGTACAAAGAAGAAACAAATGGAAATCCTAGAAATGAAAATGGCAAAATTCATATTTAAAAATTTACTGGATAAACTTAAGAGCAGAATGGAGATAACAGAGGAAAAAGTCATTGGACTTGAAGTCAAACCAATCGATATTGTCTAATCTGAATAACAGAGAGGAAAGGTTGAGAATTAAATAAACATAGCTTCAAAAACTTGTCATTCAATAACAGAAGGTCTAACTATCATCAACGTTACTGAAGTCCTTGAAGGAAATAGGAAAGAATGTGCGCTAAAATTATATTTGAAGAATGTGGAATATTTGCCAAATTTGGCAAAAAGACATAAACCTATAGTTTCAAAAATCTGAACAAACCCTAAGCAGAGTAAATCCAAAGAAATTCATGCTAAGAAAAACTGCTAAAAACTAAGAACACTTTGTTAATAGTGATGTGTTAGGTAAGTTTAACTATCATTTTTTTAAAAATTAAGACAAAGAAATAATCTTCAAAGCAACCAGAGTAATGGTACTACATATAAGGAAACAATAACTAAAATGATTGTGGATCTCTCATTCCAGAAGAAAGAGAGTAACATAAAATTTCTGAAGTAAAAATCTGTCATCCTAGATTGTACATCTAGTAAAAACATCCATCAGAAATAAAGGTGAAATAAAGGCATTCTTGGATAAAGGGAAACTTTCAAAAATGGTAGGTAATCTTTACACCTGCTCTAAAAGAATTACTAAAGGAAGGAAGTTTTCAGGCAGAAGAAAAATGATATGAGAAGGAAACATGAATAACACAAAAAAAAGAAGAATGATAGAAATGGTAAGTATCTGGATAAGTACAGTAGAATATTCTCATTTTCAGTTATTTAAAACATGTTGGATGGTCAAAAGCAAGAAGTACCTAATGGGAATGTAGATGTTCTACATGAAGAAATAATGATATAAAGGGGAGAGTGTTAAGGGACCTATAACATGATGAGGAGTCTGTATCCAAAAGGAAGTGATTATATATTAACTAAAAAAGATGCCAAAAAGTCAAAAGTGTATTTTATAATCCATGAAGCAACCATTAAAAAAAACTACACAAAGGGTGGCGCCTGTGGATCAAGGGGGAGGGCACCAGCCCCATATAGGAGTGTGGCAGGTTTGATCACAGCCCCCGCCAGCTAAAACAGCAATGAGAATTGCAACAAAAAATAGCCTGGTGTTGTGGCTGGTGCCTGTAGTCCCAGCTACTCGGGAGTCTGAGGCAAGAGAATTTCTTAAGTCCCCTTGTTTGCTTCTCTGTGAGTGCTACTCTAGAGGGCACAGCTGGTAGTTATAAAGATTCTTAACTTTTCTCTGGAGAAAACATCACCTGTTTGTGGAACATAGGGATGGTTTTTGAGATATCTTCCAGACCCTGCGTTCTAGTAGGCTGACTGCCCACCCAGACCAAGGAACTGACTCAACTGGTCTGGGACCCCCACCCAAGAAACTGCTACACCCACCCCCCTATGGTGGCCCACACCAAAGGACTGACGGTTCCACCCCTAAACCAGCCTGTTAGTGAACCCTGACTGCCTAACCCTCTGCCCACCGACTGTCTTTAAGAAGCCTGTTCCCACCAATTCTCTGGGAGGTGGATTTGAGAAATTTCTCTCTTCTGAGCACTACACAAAATAAAGTGTGGAAAGAAAAGGGAGAGGAGAGGAGAGGAGAGGAGAGAAGAGGGGAGGGGAGGGGAGGGGAGAGAGAGGAGAGGAAAGAGAGAGAAAGAAAAAAAGAAAGAAAGAAAGATTAGAGGTTTCCATAGTTCAGGGAGTAAAGAGAAATGATTGTGGTTATAAACGGGCAAAATGAGAGATCCTTGAGGCAAAAAAACTGTGCTGTACCTTCACTGTAATGTTAGATACACAAACTTACATGTATGACAAAGTCACAATTAACTGAACACACAGACACACACAAGTAAACATGCAGAACTAGGGAAATCTGAGTAAGACCAATCAGGACATCAATATGTCAATGTTAATTTCCGACGGTGATACTGCACTCTATTTTGTGAGATGTCACCTCTCTGTATTACTGCTACAACTGCATATAAATCTACAATTATCTCAAAATAAAGATTATTTTTATTTTTAAGGAATAAAAAAGAAAAGTGGACAAAGTGGATTTCAGAACAAAGAAAATTGCCAGGTTAAAAAGGGATACCATATAATGATAAAAGAATTGATTCACAGTCAATAAAAAGATATGACAGTCATATATGTATATGTACGACAACAAAGCTTAAAATACACCAAACGAAACTGATTTAAAAAATAAAAGAAGAAATAAATAAACCTGTAATTATGGTCGGAGACTTTTACATTCTATTCTCAGTAACAAATAAAACTAGCAGACACAAAATTGATAAAGATAGCAAAGAAGTGAACATCATCATCAACTAATTGATTTAGTTGAACATTCCATCCCAAACCAGCAAAATGCTCATTCTTTTTAAAAGTAAATGAACCATTCAACAAACAGACTATAACCTGAGTCATTTACAAAAGAAAACAAGAACAAAACAAAAATGTCGACTAATCTTGAAAGATTATAGTTTAGAATGCATGTTCCCAGACTATAACCCAACTAAACTAGCAATCAATGATAGGAAAATCTCCAAAGACAGTAGAACATCTGTAAGTTGGCCATCTACGGGACTGTAACAAACTGGTCAACATATGGAGGGGGTCAACATACTCTACTGTACTGTTATGCATATATGGTACATGTCTGGTCCACAAAAATAAGGTCAATTTAAGGAGGTAGTGTCAGGAGGTGGTCAACTATGGAGGTTCTACAGTATTTGGAAATTAAAAATCAATATATAAACTTTTAAAATAGTTGCACCAATATGTATTATTATATTTGAAATTTTAGCAATTATATGTAAGTAATTCCATTGTATATTAAAAAGGATAGAGTTAAGTTTATGGAATTACTCAAGTTATTCAGAAATCACAAGTTAGAGCAATTCTGTGCTCACTGTGACTCTGCCAATGTTGGTGTGGAACATTTAGGAACTACTCAATTCATATTCTAGAACTGAGACCTCATGCTAAAGAAATGGCTATTTCTTAACTAACTGTTCATAAGTTACTTAAAAATGACTATTTTTAAGAGGGCATCTTTCTCCTGTTTTTCTGTTAAGCAGCTTGCAATCTGTTATTAACAGCAACATTCATTTAAGTATTTAATGCTATAAAACATCACTACATCACTACAATGTCCCCATCACTACATCACTACAATGTCCCCAGGGCCAAGATTCCATATTCCTTGATTTGACCCAGGTTTCCTAGCCTCTTACCCTTAAACACTTCAACACCCTTTAGATACTCTATGATTGAAAGACTCTTGGTTTCTGAGATGTGAGTAACTATTAGACACTTGAAATCGGAGACTTTCTGATCATGAGAAAATAAGGTCTGACTTAATAAGGGCATAGGTCAGGATTAACACTTATTAAACGTGTCAAACAAAGGAGTTGTTTATGATATAACTTAATATTTTTAATGTTAATATGAAAATATGCCAGTGTCTCTGAATTTTCTAACTTCAAATTCCATTCCCATCTCCAATAGGTACCATTGTTTGGTTTTTTTTGTTTTTGTTTTTAAGAGATAGAGTCTCACTTCATCACCCTCGGGAGAGTGCCGTGGTGTTACACAGGTCACAGCAACCTCCAACTCCTGGGCTTAGGCGATTCTCTTGCCTCAGCCTCCCAAGTAGCTGGGACCACAGGTGCCCACCACAATGCCCAGCTATTTTGTTGTTGTTGTTGTTGTTACCATTTAGCGGGGGCTGGGTTTGAACCCACCACCCTTCGTATATGGGGCCAGCGCCCTACCCACTGAGCCATAGGCACCACCCCCAATGTAGTTAATTTAAAGACGAAATAAAAATATGCCAAGAACTAAATAGTGTAAACATTAACAATGGACATAAAGAATGCATTCTCACCATGATCCACATAAAAAGAAAAAAATATATAACAATCATATCCTCCATCTTAAACTGACATTCATTCAACAAATATTTATTGATGGCCTACTTGGTGCCAGACATTACACAGTCATCACTCTTGAGAAAAACCCAGTTCAGTATTCACATAAACAACAATAACAATTTAATAATTTTGCTATAACAAAGGGGCCACAACAAAGGTACACTGACAGAGTCTTCCCAGAGAAGACTTTGGGGCTGGGCTTGTGAGTGGGTAGGATGATCTTCAGGAGGAAGTGACAAGACAAGAGAAGGGTGAATCCATTCATTGAGAATGAAAGAACATGATTTCTTAATAACACTAGAACTAGGGCACCTTAGGCTAAAGAGGAGAAAGATGGGAGAAGGACTTAATCAAGCCAGTTTGGGAAGGGTTTTAGACACCCTGGAGACTTTGAGGTAGGGGAAAGAAGCAATCAGAAATTTCCTCAAAAACCCTAATAATGGAGCCAGGTAGCATCTACTGCTGTTGCATAGCAAGACATGAAAAGGGGCTAAATGAAAACAATAGTCACAGAAATAGGGGAGGACTGATTCCCTCTTGGATGATAATCTAAAGTTAGGGAAGACAAGAGGGAAAAGTTGGGTAAGGAAGAAACTAGATAAGCTTGACCATGCCCATGTTTAATGAGGTGCACCTCTTGGATAGGTAGGTGGAGACTTAAAGCAGCCCTGCATCATGGAAACAGGAGTATAGATTTCAGGAGAGCAGAGAGACTGCAGGTAAAGGTTTAGGAGTGTTGAAGTCCTTGGAGGTGGATGAGAGCAAACATGGAGAATTGATTCTTATCATCCTTATATATTATAAAAAATACTTCCTTAACAAAAAGCACTAATCTAAAACTGACTTAAAGTTTCACTGTATCTAAAGTTTTCTTTGGTTTCAAAACATTTGCACACCACTGTTCTAAAGTGATCATCACCAAAGCCAACAATTATGCAACATTCTACCACCTACTTTTGACTCCACTTCTAGAAGGAGAAATGAGAAACAGGCCTGCCTCCTGCCCACTCCAGCCTGGGTAGGATTCCAACAACGGATGAAACAGAATCCCAGTGTGGAGCACACTGCTCGGCCGAGGTTCTCATCAAAACCTTCAGCACATTTCTCCTCTGTTTCTCACTCACGTCCTTTTCCTTCCTCTATGCTTTTCTGGGAATATATCTGTATGCCAAAAATCAGTTATTAACTCTTCCTGGAGGAGACAGGACAAGGATAAAACACAGTAAGTTAATTAAGAAAGTAATATGGTCAGAACAAATTACACTGGTTTTTAATATCTATAGAAGGCAACCGAAGACATAGAACTAGAGGAGGCGGCAAGAATTACAAGACCCTCACTTGTGATTATAGGTGGACATGCAGGTCCAGTCAGTTCACCTTTAAGTGCGCAAAACTCCTGGTAGAAAGACTGACACGAGGAAGGGGGAAGCACGGGAGAACTCTGCCAAATTTTAGCTGCTTCACAGCCAATATAAGGTGTGAGAGGAACCAAAGCTCCAGAGAAGTATTCGACCACTGCCAGCCTCCAGAAAAACAAACGCTACTAAGCATCTGAAATTGTAGATTTTAGGGGCCTTTTTAGAAGAAATCTTTGATAACAAAGTGTTATAAAAGTCCTGAGAAGAAGGAAAATGGGGAAATCAAATTCTGGGAGTCCCCTAATACCTGAGGCCGACCTGATCCTTCCCTCTCAGTTTCTGCATTAAGCAAAGGGTCCCTCTACTACACCAGTGGCATGTCAAGACAGAGGTTCTCAGATGGAAAGTGACAGCTGGTGACTTCTGCTCACTTCACCTAACAAAAATTCTAAATACAATGTTTTACTCTTCTGTCAAGGCTTTCATTATCACTGAAGAAATCTCTGCGAATCCAGAAATATGAACCTCCGTATCTAGTTGGGCCTGTCTTTCAGTGGCTGAGAAGCTGCTTCGGATGGGGGCTTTCCCAACTTGCCCTAAAGGTTTCTCAGACTGCTCTGTAACAAAGATGACTGAAAAGCATATTGTGTCAACAGACACTTCCTTGGAAGGAGGGAAATATGAGGACAATACCTCCCTCATCAGAAACAGCCAGACATACCTATAGGGTATGCAATGCAAGCCAAAATTCTCTTTGTTTTGTGTCTTGAAAGGGAAAAATAATTTAGTCCAGATCTAGTGAGAAAAGAAAAAATGTGCCGGCAACACCCAAGATGATGTCATATCAGTTGCTAGTTTCAGGTCAACTACAGTACAACAGGAAGCTTGGGACTGGACCCGAGCAGGACCGGCCCACTGTACCCTTCTCCAGGCCAACCTGTAATACAAACTTGCTCGTGACCTACAGAAATAACATTTTCTGCTATGAATAGGAAGGCAGTAATTTGTGTATCCAATTCTTCCAGTTTAAAAACTAGTCTCTGTATACACATAGAAATATCCATCTGCCAAGTATTCTGTAGCTCAGGGGTACCATAAAACATCATTTAAGCATTTTCTACCCAAACTAATTCCATCATTGGAGTCTCTACTCCTACCAAACAATGAAAACTGAAGCCAGCGATGACTGTACCCTGCCAGAACACCAAGGAACAGTCAAGGTAAGTATCAAGCAACAGCTAAGAACAGAAATCTGGTCAGAAAACATTGAAAAGTTGGGAGATTTGGGGTGTTGGTCTTAATTCTTACTCTTGGCCAAAGCAATTAACATTTAATTCCATGCACAAAGCTGTTCTGTAAATTGTGGGGAGAGAGAGAGAAATCACCACCTCCACCACAATAACAAAAAGTATACCTTTCTGCCCTCCCAAAGGCCAGAGAATGCCCCTTTCCTGGGAAATCTGATGTATGTGCTGTTCTCCTTTGTCCTCCTAACACTATCAACACATAATAAGCATCCTTTCAATAAAAGGAAAACAGGAGGAGGTCAAGGCTATTCCAGACTTCCCAAGGCCCAGGTGATAGAAGACAGAGCAAATTTATGGCCCTGGTCAAGTGTTTTTATCTTTCCATAGGAGAAAGATACTTGTGACTACAGGAGTGAGATACTACAAAGAATGCAGCCTCTCTAACTCCTTATCGTTTCTAAATTCCCTGCCTGATTTGATAACAAATATCACTTTTCCTTCAGTGCCACTGGGGGGGAAAAAAATCACTGTGATAACAAAGGTGCCATTATTTCTGGTAGCATTTTCCTGGGTCCTGTTAATAATCACACTTGCAGTCAACGAATGCCCTAGGTTCTCATATCACTAAATAAATATTACCTGGTGGCAAATATTAGTATCCTCAACTTTGCATTCCAAAGAAGTCAAGAAACCTATCAGAAAGGTCAAATCTCAGTAAATACAGCCAAAGTCGCCTCCCCCCCCCGGGGGGGGGGGCAACATTTCCATTATTTCCTAGTTGCAACACAAATTCCTTTGTCTCTGGATCTTAACAAAATTTCCTATCAGATGTGTCAGTGGTCCTCACAAGCCCATCCTGCTTTTGACATGATGTATTTGATGAGCAGTTTATAAAAACAGAGTCCTAGAAGGAATTGTTGGATCAGACACTCTTACCCCAAGAGCTGCTAAATACAAGCATGTGTGGACATCTTTACGTTACAATTTCAAGAATTGTATACATATACAGTTGTCTCCAAAAAAATTCCAGAACTTTCCTAAATTCTCAGGAACTCATGCTGTTTTTTTTCTGTTTTGTTTTTTATTTTTGGAAACAGAGTCTCACTCTGTCATCCAAGTTACAGTGCCATGGTGTCAGCCTTGCTCACAGTAACCTCCAACTCCTGGGTTCAAGAGATCCTCCTGTGTCAGCCTCCGGAGTAGCTGGGACTACAGGCACCCTCCACCACGCTCCGCTAATTTTTTCTATTTTTAGTAGAGATGGTGCTTCACTCTTGCTCAGATTGGTCTCGAACTCCTGAGCTCAATCGATCCTCCTGTCTCAGCCTCCCAGAGTGCAGGGATTCCCAGCATGAGCCATTGCGGCCTGCTGTTCTCCTAATTTTAGAGACACTGACAGCAAATGGGTCATTCTCCATTCTTCTTGTGCATCAGAAGAATTTCTGGGGACTTTTACTAAAAAATACACTTCCTGAGGCCAAACTAAATCAGAATACTGAAAGATAGGACCAGGCATATCAATCTTTAAAATGAGTTTAAAAAGCAACTTTTAAGGGCTTCTGGTTGTCATAGCCAGTGTTAAAAGGAATATCATGTAGCTCCAATTGGTCTGTCTTTTTATTTTACTTAATCACTGGACTTTGTGGAAGAAATCCTAGATATCAAAAAAACAGCATACTACTTGCATGAAGAAGAGCCAAATCTGTTAAGTAACTTGCCCAGGGTCATACAACTAGTTAGAAACAGAACCAAAATAGTCTGCTTTAAAAGTATTTTTAAAACCACATTCACTTTAAAAAAAAAAAAAAAATCATAGAATTGGATTTACCAGTCTTTCTACGCAGTCCTCTGCAACTACCTCCAGAATTTCTTCTTTAGGAGAGAGAAATTCAGCAACTTTTGTGGTTCATATGCAAAAAATTTATCTGCATCTGTATAAAGGTTATAATCAATGTAGCAAAACAAGCACACTTAAAGAGGTAAACCACAGTGGGTACCAGATGATGATGATCAATACACAGTAAGACTGACCGTTTGATCAACGAGTGAGAAGTTCCCAGTAATCAAAATTCTGGGTCACCACAATTTGTTGTACTTTTCCTTCGAGCTGTTTTATTTTTAATTACCAAAGAATGAGAGCGTGATTGCCCCACAAAGGGGTGTAAACAGCAAAGGCACCTCGCGTGCTTCAGGAAGGTATTTTCACATCCCAAACCAGGAAGGCTAGCCCTTTAATAGTACATGAGATACCATATATTTATCCTAATCCAAAAACTTTTAAAAATATACTTTCAGTTAAAGAGAAGAAAGGGAAGGAAGGAGGTGACTTTTCCTTTGTTAAATTTCACAGTAAATTCACATCCAGATTCAGTGAGTGCTTTTCAGCAGCTTCACGGTAGCTGAGATAATTATACTACTACCCTCTTGATGTATGAGTCCCCATTGAGAGAAGTGGCTGAATCCCAAGGACAGCATTCCAGAGCACTGAAAGAATTCCTTCAGTACACACCCACTGGGCAACTTGGTGTAGACACGATTTCTCCCTGCCTCGCTGCAGGAGACAGAGCAGAGAGGGAAGGAGGAGAACAAGGCTAACTTCACTGACAGGGATCCAGACAGGTAAGTAGGAAAATACAGCTGAATTCAAGTGCTTAGGATTTGCCAAGAACTGCTGGAAAGCTGGTAAATACACAGTCACGGGCTGCCTAACGATGTTCTAGTCCGTGGAGTGCATATGCTTACAGTCCCACAGATAGCGATGGGGCTGAAAACTCCTCTCACCTAACATCTTGACGATCCAACCCTGTGTAGGCCTAGGCTGATGTGTGTGTTAGTGTCCCGGGCTTTAACAGAAAAGTTTTCTGGGGTATTTTTGTAGGTGGTTTTTTGGGGTTTTTTTTGTTTTTTGTTTTTTTTTGAGACAGTCTCACTATGTTGCCCTCCGTAGAATGCCATGACATCACAGCTCACAGCAACCTCAAACTCCTGGGCCCAAGCTATTCTCTTGCCTCAGCCTCCCAAGTAGCTGGGACTACAGGTGCCTTCCACAATCCCCAGCTATTTTTTGTTGCAGCTGTCGTTGTTGTTTAGCAGCTGACCCAGGCCGAGCTTGAACCCACTAGCTTTGGTATACATGGCCAGCGCCACAACCACTGTGCTACGGGCTCTGAGCCAACAAAGTTTAAAAGTAAAATAACCTAATTTATTCCATTTATTTGAATAAAAAAGTAAAATAACCTAATTTATTCTATTTATTTGAATAGAAATAAACTTACAGGAGACTGGGGGCAGTGCCTCATGCCTGTAAACTTAGGACTCTGGGAGGACAAGGCAGGTGAATCACTTGAACTCAGGAGTTTGAGACCAGCCTGAGCAAAAACAAGACCCCGTCTTTACAAAAAATAGAAAAACTAAGCCAGGTATAATGGTGGGTGCTTGTAGTCCCAGCTACTCAGGAGGTGGAGGCAGGAGGATCACCTGAGTCCAGGAGTTGGAGGTTGCTCTGCGCTAGGGTGATGCCATGGTACTCCAGCCTGGGCAAAAGAGTAAGACTCTTGCCTCAAAAAAAAAAAAGAAAAAAGAAAACGTTTGTATTTTAAGCTAAGTGTGATTACAAAAAGTAAAAAGTCTAAAAAATTAAAGCTTTTAAGGCCTGTGGGCTCAAAGGAGTAGGGCGCCAGCCCCATATACTGGAGGTGGTGGGTTCAAACCAAGCCCCAGCCAAAAGCAACTGCAAAAAAAAAAAAGTAAAGCGTTTATAAAGTAAAAAAAAAAATTATAGCAAGCTAAGGTTAATTATTGAGAAAAATATCTGTTTATAAATTTTGTATAGCCTAAGTATACACTGCTCACATCTCCTATAGTATGAGATAATGCCTTAGGCCCTCATACTCACTCACCACTCACTCACTGACATACCCAGAGCAATTTTTGGTCCCATAAGTTCCATTCATGGTAAATCCTATCCAGAGGTACCATATTTTGTCTTCTATACTGTACCTTTCTAGGATTAGATACAGAAATACTTACCATTCTTTTACAATTGCTTATAGCATCCCACACACTAACATGCTATACGGGTGTGCAGCCTGGGAGCGCCAGGCTATGCCACATAGCCTTGGTGTACAGTAGGTAGGCTACACCATCGAGAGTTGTGTGAACACACTCAGTGATGTTCACACATGATGACAAAATCACCTCTGAACACATTTCTCAGACATATCTTCAATGTAAAAAAATGGATGACTGTACTACCTGCTGTACATTATAAACTCTTGTTTAACCTCTCAAAGCCCAGGACAATGCCTTAAATGGAGCAGAGATTGAATAAACATTTGATGGATTGAAAAGAAAAAGAAAGTATTACAAAACATCAAGTTCAAAGAGCACATTTCCTGCAGTTAACAGTGCTTCACACAAACCCCATGTAAAGCCATACTCTTGCCTTCGAGAAGCATCACGCTTCTTTTCATATCTACATACATCTCTGGCGGAGGCAGACAGTCTAGTCCTTGGCATGGATACAAAATCTGTATTTGTGGAGTAAATGAATGAAGAGGAAGCCATCTTCAGGGAAACTACACATTTTGTGTATATATCCTTTTTATATTGTTTCCTCCTACACAAGTGTTAGTTCCATGAAGATAGGAAGAGGCACCTATTTGCTCACTGCTATCATGAACATACCTAGGACAATGCTGAAGAAAGAATAGTCAACAGATATTTACTAAATGAGTGCTATTGAATGAATGAATTAAATGCTAAGAGAAAACAGTGTGCTGTGCTTAGTGCTGGAGCTAGAATAAGAAAAATAATCACCCAGTGTGGTAGAAAACACTCTGAAACGCCTGGTCAGTCACAGAACCTGCACAGGTTTCTCCCTCCCAGACGCCCTCCCAAGAGGAACCTAGTCCTCAATGCGCAATCCTGAGGCCCTCGGGTAGAGTGTGGACCGAACGGACGTGCAGACTCAGCTGTCCACATGAGCGCTCCCCGTTTCTGGTCTGACATGAAACTCTGCCAAGAGTCTGAAAACTCACAATTCAAACCTGGCCTTTAACATGGACATGACGGTGACTTGTCAGAGTAGGGAAATTTCCAAACTTACTTTATTCTTAGTTTGATTTATAACTTTAAAATTTTTAGCTATAGAGTATGTGGCACTCCATTCACATTCTAGCCCTGGGCACCACCAATGTTAGGGGCAAGGCTGCCCATCAGAGAAACTGAGGCTCAGGGCAGATAACCAACTTGCCTGAGGGCACAGGGCCAGTAACTGGAAGAGCCAGAACCCAAATCCAGTTCTTCACAGTCTAACTGTCAGAACCGGGGCAGACCTCTCACTCAACTTGGGAGTGCTTTATATGTGTCCCTTCACGTCACACACACAGCAATTCTGGAGCTTCCGCAGAGGGGCGGCGAGGAACCAGCAGCACACAGCCCACCCTCTGTCCTAGCACTCTGTGCTTTCTTCTTAATACCACAGCAGCCAAATGTGGGCAATCCTGTCCAAATGGTTGCTCTGCGTGTGCACACTTGTAAATACCTGCAGTGCAGATGGTATCTATGCGAGAGGTAAGCAAGCAGTGGCACATGCCTCAGAAACCTCACAAGATGAAGCCCGAGGCTTCTGAACGCACATCTTTGTACAACTCTAAACCCAGGGGTGCATTAGCGTTCTTGCAAAACAGGCTGTGCGGCAATTTTAAAAGCCCACATATAATACCTTCGTAAGACCTGTACTTACAGGGACCCTTTCATCCAAGAAATTCAAAGCACTTTACCAGCTCAGAGCCATTCATCCAAGCACGCCAGGGAAGTATGCAGGTGGCCTGCGTTATACTCATTGAGGAAGAAACTGAGGCAGGCTGACAGCTTTAAGTACCATTCTTTAAAATAGTCTTTGCTTTTTGAAAATGAATAGCTTTAAGCATGCACCAAAAAAAAAAAAAAAAAGAAAGAAAAGAAAGAAACATGCCACTTGTAAAGAGGGGAAAGGAGATTTGCACTATTTTTATAGAAATTAAATTGAATGTAACAAAACTAAATACTATGTCACAGAAATCTACGCCTTGTTGTAGTTCTTTCAACAAAATGGGCCATGAAAAATTTATGCTCAGTCCATTCACTGCAAATGGCTTACTGTCAGATGAGATACTACTGCCTTCCAAAAAGCAAATTCCATAATCAGAAACTTTTAAGATAGAAGTTTCAAGATGTTTTTCCCTCAACTGTAATTAAGCAGTTTACACCTTTGGCCAAACAGCACTTACAAAGGTGATCAGCATATTCTCTTGGGACTAGACAGAATCAATATCAAGCCATGGAGATCAGCCTCATTTGCTTTTTAGTGGGAGGTAAATGGGAAGTGTGTCTGAGAATAATGGAGAAAGAGTCTTTTCATAAATATGGGAGGCAAGGAGTTCAGAAAGAATAAAATATTTTACCTTCATATAATCAAAACAATACATTTGTACTGAATACACACACCCGAAAGTTACGTTCATAACAGTGACCAACACTCAGTGAGTAGTTTTGTATTCTCACCACTGTTCTTTCTGCTTATAGGTAACCCATTTTACAGTCAAAGAAACAGAGACTCAGAAAAATTAATCCGAGCTTACAGTAGAGTTAGAAAAACATTCATTCATTCATTCATTCATTCAATAACCCAAACTATATAGAATCTGAAATCTGAAAATGTATATAAATTTCTCCTAGGGAGCTCACAATCTAATGGAGGAATACCCAGGTAAAATGATTTTCAAAAAGGCATATACAAGGCATCATGGCAATGTGATGGAAGCTGAACTGACTGAGGGGCAGGAACAGAGAAAAAGAAAGACTTTGCAGAGATGTCCATTTCAACAGGAAGACCAAAGAAGAAGAAATTCCAGACTGATGGAAATAGCTTATGTGAATGCGTGAAGATATAAGAGAATTTATTCTGGGTCTCTAGGGTTGTCTGGCATGGCTAGAGAGAACTAGGATGCAAAAGAAGAGCTAGAAGGCTCAGCGCCCACAGCTGAGTGATTAGGGCACTGGCCACATACACCAGGGCTGGCAGGTTGGAACCCGGCCCAGGCCAGCTAGCAACAAAAAAATAGCGAGGCATTGTGGCGGGCACCTATAGTCCCAGCTACTTGGGAGGCTGCGGCAAGAGAATCGCTTAAGCCCAAGAGTTGGAGGTTGCTGTGAGCTGTGATACCACAGCATTCTACCGACGGTGACATACGGAGACCGTGTAAAAAAAAAAAAAAAAAAAAAAAAAAAAAGCTTGTAAAACATAGTCCTCGTTCTGCACTGCTAAGGATACCACAACCAAAGCTAACAGACAGCCTTTGGAATGAGAGAAGATTTTCACATGTTATGAATCTGACAAAAGTCTTATAACTAGAATTTTTGGAGAACTCAAATTAAACAACAAGAAGAAAGCAAAGAACTCTATTTCTATGTGGGCAAGAGATTTGAACAGAAACTTCTCTGAAGATGACAGGTGAATGGCCAACAAACACATGAAAAAATGCTCATCGTCTTTAATCATCAGAGAAACAAATTACAACCACTCTAAGGTATCACCTGACCCCAGTAAGATTAGCCCACATTGCAAAGTCCCCAAAGTGCAGATGCTGGCGTAGGCGTGGATATGGATGTTCCATTACAAACCAATACAACCTTTATGGAAAGAAGTATGGAGAATCCTCAAAGAACTAAAAGTTGCCCTTCCATTGGATCCCACAATTCCATTATTAGGTATCTACGCAGAAGAACAAAACGCATTTTACCATAAAGACATTTACACTACAATGTAGGTCCTACTGCAACTCAATTCATAACTGCCCAGTTGTGGAAGCAACCCAAATGCCCATCAACACATGAATGGATTAAGAAATTGTGGAATATGTATACCATGGAATACCGTTCAACCATAAGAAATGATGGAGACTTTACATCTTTTATGTTTACCTGGATGGAGTTGAAACACACTCTTCTTAGTAAAGTATCTCTGAGAATGGAAAAACAATATTCAATGTACTCAATACTAATATGCTAAATACTAAACAAATAATTGCATGCCCATAAGAATGATAAAATACAAAAATAGTAGAGCAAGGGGGATTAGTGAGGTGGGAGAGAGGAGAGGGAGGGCTACAGGTGGGATCTCATCTAATGTGTACAAGGCAAGGTTGTTCACCACGGCCTTTGGGTGAAGAGCTCTTTTACAACTTGAACTCTACCTTGGAAGTGAGAACATTATAATCCAAAAATTTGTACCCTCATATTGATTTGAAATAAAAAAAAATTAAATGTAAAATTAAAAAAGTAGATGCAAAAAATTTAGACTATCCCCCCCCCCAAAAAAAAAAAAACTCTTTGAGGGGAAAATAACTCCTCCTGGATTCTAGTAGAGTAATTTATGCCTGAAATTGCTTAATCAAAATCACTGATTGCTATTATTTCTTCATCACCATCATCAGAGCTAGCCTTTAAGATAATGGCTATAGGCACCACTATTACCTCTTGGTTTACATTAGCCTATTTAAATCTTAAGCAATCTCAGTGAGGTAAATTCTATAACTAGCACCCTGTTACAGAGGAGCCTAGATACAGGAGTGTGCCCAGAACTTACATCTACTAAATAACCCTGTATGGACCCAATGTCCCTAAAACCACTACCAAATTTAAGTACAAAATTATGTTGCTGGGGCCCTCCTGCCTCCGTGATTGTCAATGCTCTTCCCTCTCACCTCATGCACCCCCACCACCATAAGCAAATGTCATGGAGTCCCCAGGAGATGACTGATAAGCTCATAAACACTGCTTCTCTGCCATCACATGGCATCTGCCACTTTCCTCTTCTCCTGCTTGGTCCCATCCAGTGACATCTACCTATGCAAACAAATGTCAAAAATGCTAATGGCCAAGGTAGTAATTAAGTTGCTAAGACACCAAACACGTCCCTTCCCATGGTTGTTCTAGCCACCTTCTCTGTTGCTGCCAACCCCCATTGCTGATGTAGTTACTGATGCTGCTTAACACGCTCAATGTAGCACACAGATTTCAGTGAATAAAGTCTCTTGAGATTTTGCTTTTACTTTTTTTTTTTTTTGCAGTTTTTGGCAGGAGCCGGGTTTGAACCCTCCACCTCCAGTATATGGGGCCAGAGCCCTATTCTCTTGAGCTACAGGCGCTGCCCATTTTGCTTTTATTTTTAACACAGCCCAATCTCCCTAGGTTTCTAACATGACTCCAGAAGTAGTTCGATTGAAAGATAATCCAAGAGATTGTCAGCATGCTCGCCTTGGAATCCTCCTCTCCTCTATTAACACATTCTGAAGTTTGGTTTACATAAACATTCCTCCATTCTGTTGTGAGCTCTTTTGGGCAACCATTAAAAAGGAACATAAACTTCAATAAATTCAAGTTGCTGGTAGGCATTCAGCTTGTCGAATGAAGTTTTAATTTTCTAGCCACACCATAAGCTCTTTGAGAATGTACACATCTCCATTCACTTCTCTGTTCCTCGGATTCTTGTCTATATAACAAGTTAATAATAGCACAAACCCCATAGGGTTGCTGTGAAGATTTTTAAAGCACTTAAAATGGAACACAGCATACAATAAGCACTCAATAGATGTTAGTTGTCATTATGAACATTATTCCAGTATTTTTATACTTAACATACCACTTTTTTTTCGTTTTTTTTTTGTTGTTGTTTTGTTTTTGTTTGTTTTTTTTGAGACAGTCTTACTATGTCACCTTCAGCAGTGGTGTCATAGCTCACAGCAACCTCCAACTCTTGAGCTTAAGCAATTCTCTTGCCTCAGCCCCCCAAGTAGCTGGGACTATAGGCACCCGCCACAATGCCTGGCTATTTTTTTGTTCTAGTTATCATTGTTATTTAGCTGGCCTGGGCTGGGTTTGAACCCGCCAGCCTCAGTGTATGTGGCTGGCGCCGTAACCACTGTGCTACAGGCACTGAGCCATACCTTTTGTTTTCTATAAGGCATAAGCAATGGCTATTTGTGCTCTGTATATCTCTTGTCCAATTCAACCACACCTTCCTGTGATCTAGATCTTTCCCAGAGGTACTTTAATCATGAAAACAAACTCCTGGAAACCACACCAACAGACCTCCAGACATGCTCAGACAAGTCTGAATTCAAAAGTATAAGTGAACGCAGATAAGGCCAAAGCCATAACACCAGTTACAACTGAAAGTCATGTTTTCCACATGAATGTGGAGCTGGAACATATCCTACTTAGTGAAGTATCTTGAGAATGAAAGAAAAAATATCCAACGTACTCAGTTCTATCATGAAACCAATTTACAGTCACTCACACTTTCACATGAAGAACAGATCACAACTATGGCCATGGGTGAAGGAGGGAGGAGGGGGGGGGAGATGAGAGGGGAGAGGTCAGAGCGAGGGCGGGTGAATGGTGGGATCACACCTATGGTGCTTATTGTAAGGGCACATGTCGGATCTATTAAATTATAGAGTATAAATGTCTTAACACAATAACTAAGTAAACGAGATGAAGTATATATTAACCAGTGTGATGTAAGCGTTCCTAATTCTGTAAGAAATCAGCACATTGTACCCCATAAATGCATTATGTATACATGATCTATGTATTTATGATTTAATAAAAAAAAAATGCATAGGAAATAATGGAAACAGAAATCTACAGGTTAAAAAGAAAAGAAATAAAAAAGAAAAGACACACAGATGCCCAACCACGTGCTATGCTTGCGACTGACCCAAAAGCCACTCCTGCCACCTGACAAACAGCTGTAAAGACATCATGGCAGCATGTATTTGGTCAATACCAACAAAATCCAAGTAATATCAGACTGTGTGACCTCACCCTGGGATACGAGCCAGGGGTTTCACTTGAGATTTCAGAAGTTATCAGATGTGGAAAACAATCTATCTGCTTTCTCTTTTAGCCCATTTTTAGCAAAACAAAAAGCAGCACAGACCAAAAGAAGCAAGAAGGTAAAAGCAGAAATTGTCCATAGTCCATTACCCTAAATTACCTGATGAGGAATAAACATTCATTGTTCTATGGTTTCAACAGAAAGTAAACATCTATTTTAAAAAGATCTTTGTCATGCTTTTAGTCTCTTCCTTTTCTCTGATATCAAAGAAAGAACATTCATGCTTCCTCACCCAAAGACATCCTTCTGAGACAACCTCAAACAAACCCTGTCCCAAACCCTGATTCTTCTTCTATCTTCTTATTCTGCAATCCTGTAAGCATGGCACAGCCTGGCATACTAACTGCATACTTTATGCCTTGGTGGAAAAGCTGAAATCACACTGGTTGTTAGGTGTGCTAACATTTGTTGGCTGAATGGTGTTAAGTAAATTCCTTCACCTCTCTGGGCCTCTGTTTCTGCACCTGCAAAATAAATCTGATTTCTACAGTGCCCTATTCCAAATTCTCACAATGTCATCAACCCAGAGGTTTCCAGATGTGCAGCTCAACATGGAGTCCTGGAGGCCAGATTCTACTCTTAGCACATGGGCTAAAAAAAACTCCACAGAAGCACACAAGTTTAGTGGGGAGGGCCACCCAGGTGAAAAATATTAAGACAACAGAATATGGGAAAAAACATGTCTCTCATCCCCCCACATAAAACTGAAACGTGCCCACTAGCATAAAAGAGAATGGCTGGAGGGGAGCCACGTGGTGTGAAAAAGACTAAAGAGACCTAAAATCGTCCCCCTTCACCAGTGCAGGGTACTTCTGTAAGGGCTGTGACGAGAGAAGGAGAATTAGGCAGGTGAGGTATTTTTAAAGGACAGGACAATTTTTAGGTACTATAAAGAAAGGTGATCAATAAATAATATTTCAATTGAAGGCAAGATCTTTCCATGGTTTCTCTTAAGGAAATTTCAGGCGGATGTCAAAAACGTTCCACTCTGCTCTCCATTGCTCATTTAGTGAATTTCCACGTGTCAATACACAAATTTAGAAGCTCAGAACAGCAGAAGCCACTAATATGACCGCATAGCATTCAAGAATGTAATCAGTTAATGTTTCAGGATCTACCCATCAAACATCGACAGCTCACAATCAACGTAAAAAGTTACTCTGTAAAATGGATTATTTTTCCCTTTGAATTTGAGGACCTAGAAGCTTGTATTGCTTGACTTCCTTGGAATATTTCCAGATTCGCACTTGAGTTTCAACTTTGTGGATTAGACTTTGTTTCTTATAGACAATAGTGAATAGTTTAGCTGCTGGCTATTAAGTCTGCTATTAAGAATAGTTTAGGAATTCTTTCACAGAGCCTTATGTTATTTGATTTTCAATTTTTCCTTTTTCCCTTCCATTTAAAATCCCCTTTCTCGGTGGGTACAAAGGTAAAATACATACAGATGCTGCAGCAGACAGATGGGTAAGCACCATCTCATGATGCCCATACTTCTTAGTGAAAAAAGTACCCCAAACAGAGCACTGTAATTCCAGCCCCTCAAGGGCTATAATAATCCCTGCAGAAAGTAGTTCTGCAGCTAACGCTGCACAATGGATATACAAATTAGGGCTGCCAATAATGCTTGACAATACAATGAAGTAAGTACTCTAATATTCCCGTTTCTAATATCCACATTACATAAAACCAGAAAAATTACTTTACAACCAGCAGTGAGATAAAACTGGCTAAATGATTTTGCAAAATCAGTGCCTATAGTCTCATCTTTTTTAGTATATGATTTCCATGTAACTGAGTACACATTCCAAACAGAAGAATTTTTTAAACTGTAGGTCTTACCAGTTTTGCAAGTTAGTCTCTAGGGGCACGGGGTACCAGAAATCTCATTAACAAGTAACATTTAAGAAATATTTACTGAAGTGCTAATCCCAATTAAATAGCTCTCATTTAATTTTTTTTAGAGGAAAAGAAAGGTAAGTATTATTATTATCCCCATTTCATGGCTGAGGAAATTGAGGCTGAAGAGAGGCTATAAAATTTGCCTAAGGTCACATGGCTAATAAGTGGTAGAAATTTGAGATTGGGAATTTTGCTCCCGATTTTACCTGACGAAGAGGGTCTGGCCCCTGTCACTAGCAGCCAATATGTAGGCTTCTTGTCAGAGGGCCAGGATTCTGGTGAACAGTGAGAATAGCCTCCCCAAGACTGTTCTCTTCTTCCATTTTCAAAATTATAGTTTTATATATTTAAGCTTAAAATCAAGACCATACCAACCTCTATTTTAAATAATAATCAGCATCCCTCAGTGACCTATTATAACATTTTAATTTAAAAGTTAATCTCCTGAGTCAATCCACCTAAACTATTCAAGACAGGCATCTTTAGGGTGGGAATTAAATTTACAAAACATTAAGAATGGGAGACAGGGGGGAAGGTCAGGCTGGACCTAAAATGACCAGACCGCTACATCATGTCTGCCCTAGCCTGACAAACTCCATCTTTTTCTCACTGTAGCTCTTAGCTACTACACAGTATTATCTGGTAGTGGTGTCCTTAATTTCAAATGTAGAGCTGGAAGGACTCATTTTCTTACTATTTACCCTAGAAAACATCAGATAGGCCTCTCTGATTTCTTACACTGGCAATGGGAGCCCATTTGCTATCTATGGTGAATGTATCTTGCTCTGTAAGCCTACCTTTCTCTTCCTCAATAACCTTTGTTTCATGCTTGCCTTAAAAAAAAAAGAGAGAAAGAAAGAAAGAAAACATTTTATGCTGCCAGACTGACACAGGTCCAATCCAGTGAGATTTGCCCTTAGAAAATCTAAAGGACATGAACTTGTAGATTCCTTTGCCTATGAGACATTCTCCCTGCACAAATCCAGAAAGAGGATTATGGCAGGGGCCGTCTGAATTACAAGGATCAGTGAGAGCCCATGGCTGTCCACCCACTCGCCCACCTGCTTTCAGTTATCTGGAGACAATGTGCCTCCTCAACTGTGCACATACCAAAAAATGTCAAGGCCATCAATATTTACATCTCATGAACCTGAAGGTCAGTTCAAAAGGGTACCTGTTATTTATGGCAATGTTTTAGTCACCTAGGATAGATGGGAGAAAATAAAGAGCTTAGAACTATTCACATTTTATCTTACTATCTAATATGAGAAGTCTACTGCCAACTACTAAGACATTCCAAAGTCAAAGGTGAAATTGATCTTTTAACGTAAAATTATCACTTTTTAGTGGTACTCAATTTTTATGAACTGAATGTGACCCAGTCAGAAGACCATCACATTAGACAGTGCCATGATACCTCTGAAAAATAAATAGTTCCAAAGTGATGATGTGCCTTAAGTTAGGATGATTCTTATTTGAAAATGAAGTATTTGGCATTTTGTTCTTAAGTATAAAAATAAACAAAGCACAGAAGGTGGTATCTAGAACCACTGGCGATGAAGCAAACCTCCTGAACATTATCAAATGCCCTGCTCTACTCTCCTGTATGTTGGCTTACAAGAATTAAAAAACAAACAACAACAACAACAACAGAAAGAAAAGGCCCTCTCCAAGTCCACTAAGCCCTTTTGGCCTACATACATTTACACAAATACACACATGTACCCACACACACAGAGTTAGGAAAGAAGCTACCAGTCCACCCCACCCTGTTTTAACTCAAAGCTGGAGTGAAATATATATAAATGAAAGTAAGAGACTAAGAAACATAGGCTAGTAATTTTTGATAAGCTCCACCTCACCCCTCAAAATGTTGTTGTATTTTTCATTACACTCTTAACGCTTGCTAATCCTTTGACTTTGTAAGAAGAACCTGAGTTCTATAATTAGGCCAGTGAGTTTCCTTGATGTCGCAACAACATAAGAATACCAAAAATAAAAGGCATTTAACAGAGTGATAATGATGTATCCAGGATTGGACATACTAACCTTTTTAATAAGCATTTATCTCCTTGAAAAGAAAAAACAGGAAAAAATTCTGAAGACTTTCCTGCTTGCAATTAAGAGGTATATCCAGAGAGTATCAAAAGTTGCATTCTCCCAGTTGAAATCTTCTGAGTTTTATCTTCCTGTTTTGACTAGTGGTCTCTTGACAACGGGCCTGTGGTGTTATAAATTATCCCATTACTTATTCCCCTCAGGTGACCCTGCTGGAACAGTAAGGAAGTAAATCTTGGGAATCCTGCACTTATATCCCTTAATCATACACATGCACGCCCTCCAAAGCCGTGAATCACCATCTTTCACCGTATCGCCATGGTTCACAACTGAAATAGAGCAGAAAAGACAGGTATTCAGAAATGCCATGCACACAATAAAAGGTATCTCAATACATTAAAAATAACAGGTAATGATTATTAATTAGAAAATAATTAATAATGATATCAATGTATTAATAACATTAAAAACAATAATACTTAGACACACTAAGATTGTTTCTTCTCAAGTAGACACCACACCAGCAAGTACAATGTCTCATTCTAATTAAGGGTCATCAGCTGTGTTAAAGGCAAATTATTTATAGGACAAAGCTTTCCAAACAGAACATTTCAGGACTCAGTACCCTTTCTAAACTCTATTAAAGCCAAACATCTATATATGTTAACCCATGTGGGCATGACTTTAATTATTGAAATAGGCCCTATTGTTAGACTGACTTTTCCCTCATAAACTCTTCAGGGCAGGAACCTGGACAATCATGTTTTAAGATGCTATCCAATTACACAAGAGTTCATCTAACTTTTCACAGAAGTGGTTAAGACGCAGAACATACCATCAATCCTGAGGAAGAAATATTTAAGGTTATCCTGTTTTCTAAGATTGATGTGCTCCCTTACTATGCCTTGAACCAGAAAGAGGGAAAGAGGCTTTCTATAGTCTAAGAGACTTCTTTAAATCTGATAACCAAAAAATGCAAATTGTTCTCAGGTTTACATAAATTTTAACAGTTTGGGTGCATTTTCCTCCTCAATATGCAACTGCTGGTCTTGTCAGAGCAAGGCAGTGATAGAAGTGCACACTCAGTATTTTTAAGCACAGTTAAAATCTCTTTAGCTGGGGAGAAAAGAACACCTCTCTCTTGCCAAGCAAATGCCAGCAACCAACAGAACAAGGCCAAATGATAGAAAACACCTCCTGCAGATTTTACTAAACTTTTTTGTTGAGTTTGCACCATTATTATCAGCTGCCCTTCACAGCTGCCAGCAAGTTCCATTAAATTTGCTATCAGCTCGATATCAGTAGGATAACAGTACAATGGGCTCCCAGCTCCTAGATTTGGGAGATGGGTGAGTGGATGCTAATGAGGGCGCTGCCTGCAAGATTTATTTTTCATATTTGACTCTCTGACCTTAATTTTACATCATTCAAAAATTTGGAACTAAAGCTCACATTGGGAGGGAAAAAATGACGCTTTTTCAGCAAGACCAGGCTGACAGACTGTTTCTTTAACTGCTTTTCAGCAAAATGGCCGCCTCAAGGATTAGACTCTGAAATGGCTGAGAACAGGGATTTGTAAGACAAAGAGTGACACATATTTTTGACAGCTGTGAATACAGACATAGAATAGAAGTTATCTTTTAAATAAAAACCATTGGAGTACATGCGAATAGAGTAAGGTAGTGGAAAACAGACCTTTTTTAATAAGAAAAAAGAAGAAACTCAATGCTACCACACTTTTGTTTTGTTTTTTGAAATTGATTCTACAGGGCTTTGTAATAAGATTATATGCCCTGCCTTACAGGGCCAAAAGCTCTTTGACTGCATATAATTGTGGTCTGCTCCACTTTCAACACAGGAATCTCTTACCCAGACTATCAATATTATATTGATATCAACAGAGCATTTTCTTTGACCTTGGAGTTGTGCTGTGAAAGCACACTAATAATAATGCCTTAGCCCACACAGATAGCTACACAAAAATACATTTTCCCCCATAAACCTATGCTAATTAATACCTGGCATCTGTATTCAAGCACATGGATATAAGACATTCCTAACACAAAGAATACAGCTTGATGGACATTCCACCACAAAACATGAGCCTGGGGTGACTTCAACCTGCCCAGTGCCATGGATTACCTTTTGGATGACAGGGTTTTTTCCCCTTTTTTAAAGTCATGTTTGTGCTATGTTTTACCTCCAGCTTTAAAACTATGCAAATGGAAGGAAACTGATCTTAGTAAACATTCCCTTGACTATCATCAGATTTAGGGGAATTTTATTTCTAGGTCTAAAGAACAACGCGATCTAAACCACAGATGCTGGTGCCTATCAGTCATGAAGTGTCCAAAGATTAACCCACAGCAACCTATCCCTGCCTTACATTCCAGGGTCACTTAAATACAAATGCAGGGAAGACGCCTCTCAGCTAAAAATGTAGATGTGAGGCAGCTGCACGTCAGACTTTAAAAATGATCTTTGAGAAATTGCAAGGGCTTACGCTATCCTAAAACACCAAATACTGTCATCCTTTAAAAAAAAAAAAATGTAATACCAGTAAACCACATTCAAGGTCAGAAAAAGTCTACTTGGCCACCTGAATAACTATGGCCTATTTGGTATTCAAAATTAAAAGGCAGAGAGTTAAAAGCAGTAGTTAAATGCTAGATTTCAATTTGAAAACTTTAAATTGGGACAAGATGCAAACCAAAATAAGGACAACTCATTTAATGGCATTTAGTCAGCTCACTTGTTAAATATACACTGGTTCATACACGCAGTCAAAAAATAGCACTGAAATTAACAAAATGGCTAATGCCATCATCAGACACGTGTGTGAGCCATGATGCATATAGGAAACAGTCGCAGAATCACGAGACCTCCCTCAAGTAGGCTAAAAGATAACTGAATAGTGGCAGAATAGTAAAATATACAAAGAGACAGGAACATAGTGAGGAGTGCAGTCAGCAAAATGTCACTAAATTATATCCTTGAACCGTCTTGCCTTTAAAATACATTCCCGTCAGACAGGCATTCAGCCATCACCCAGAACACAACCAGAAAGGGAGCTCTGCGTCTGCAACCCCAAATGACAGCCCAGGAGTTTGTGGGTTTTATAAATGGTGGTTTGAGATTTAGGTTTCATTTTTCTGTATAAGTAAAATATCCACGGAAATGTTCTCCTGACACTACGAAATCACAGGAAAAAAGATTTATAGACCAAGTGGTATACCAATTTATTTTGATCAAAAGCAGTTAGAGGACCCACTTGGTCAGAGGTCCCTTCTACCTGCCACTTGATTATTTGTAGCAACCTATAAGGCAGGTTTCATTGATTTACCAGGAAATGTTTGCCAGATCAAGTTCAGCACTGCATAACGAACCATCGATATTCAATCCTGATTAGAAGGCAACAATCCTCCAAAGCATGAAACCAGATTCCTAGCACCATAATTTTAAAGTGGAAGTTTTGGGGGAAAGAGTAAGAGAAAAACTCTATAAATACAAAAAAAAGGATTGGTGTTGGGGGGGGGGGGGGTGTGCAGACGAGAAACTGAATTTTTTTCATTACCCTGAGGGTTTTGCTTATTAAGCTCAGACTGCAAAAACAAACCCAGCTCTTGGAGTTTCATGTTCCAGGGACCAATATGAATAGAATGTACCAGTTGAAGGGAGATGCTTCTAAAAATTACTACCATATTACTGATGAGTAATCTGTATCAACACTCAATACACACACACACACACACACACACACGTATCTATCGTGGAGATTTGTTTATTTAACCCACCACTCATGTTGTGAAATGACTCAAGAGTTATATAGGGGAAGCATAGATATGTCTCTTTATCTCTGTCTGTTTGAATAACAAGAAATTCCTGAAGCAGAAAAGTTCAAAGAGGCACCATGTTATCCCGGAGCCCTAAATCTATAAATCTTACAGCTGCCATTTCCCAATTTGGGCAGTAACAGATTAGAGGATGAGGAGGGGGATTTCTGTCCTTAAGGATATAACTGGCAGCTGCTGTCCCCATTCAGAATCCCTGGCTCATGCAAACTTGTTTGTGCATTTGGTATATTGGTATAATTTGCCAATTTGTTAGGCTTAACACCAATAAGATGCTGAACATTTGTTGTTATCCATTTGTTGACTCACAAGTCGAGGCTTAAATGCCGCATGAAAGGAGCCTGACCAGCTATGAGGAGCCAGAAAGTAGTTGATGAAACAGAACCACGTCCTGCCTTGATTTTTCTATGGAAAAAGTCAAAAAAAAAAAAAAAAAAAAATACTGTTTTCTAATCATTCTAATAGCCCCTTTATTTATCCACTCATAAAAGCTAGCTATATATCTAGCAGGTTTCAACAGATGGTCACAATTAGTAACTCAAAAATCAGCAGCTGTAGGTAAAGAGCCAATGTTGAATCTCAAGTTCAAGTAAGATGCTGTTTTGCACACTTTTTTGGTAAACTTCTTTCTTTGTGGTTGCAGTTGTCATTGTTTTTTAGCTGGCCTGAGCTGGGTTCGAACCCACCAGCTGGTGCCACATATGGGGTGCTGAGCCACTTTTTGGTAAACTTGATATGCTTCTATGTGGTAAATACAGTCTCTGAAAACGAACTAACAAATAAATCTCATACCAAAGGACAGAAACACAATCAAAAATAGTTTATTCTCTTCTAACATACTAACTAATTAAATAAGACTTCATGCATTTACTAGAAAAATGCCTCAATCTGGTACTCTTAAGATAGGGACAGAAAAGTCTAAGTGATTCTAATAAAACTTTTCTCAAATATCTCTTATTTTATTATTAATTGGCAAAAAACAATTACATACCTTCCATAGCTGTCATGCAAATAAATGTCTTAATTACATTTTACCTATTTTATATTTTATTTGGCAGATACACAAGTATTCTCCCAAAACAAAATAAAAGAGTTAGGAAATTGATCAATTATAACTTCAATATTTCCTTCCAAAAGACATTTTGCCCTTATCTTATATACCACAGACCATAATGTCTTGAAACATTACTTTATACCGAGTATCTTATTTCCACTAATATGGCTAATTAGAAAGCTGGATTTCTTCAAATATATTTGATTTTATTAAACAAATGTCCAACAACTTTCAGAATTAACAAATGGACTAGCCGCACCAAATGAATGCTAGCTAAATAAGCAATTAACCTGACAACACAAACAGGTCACCAATCTACTAAGTTCATAACATGCTCAGATAATAGCCAGTTGCCAAACTCATTCATCTTAACAAGTCACTGGGCTGAGCCTTTCCAGCCAAAGAGAAGCGATCTAGGAGTTGCTGGGGGGGTTTGTTTGTTTGTTTTAGTTTGCTTTTTTCTTAACCTTCTCTCTCCAAAAGATAACAAAATCATACATATATCAATTCACATAAAACTTCTTTAGGATGTGGCTAATCTTGGTCTTTTCCAGCTCTAAATTTTAATTAATACTTCTAAAGTTGAGTTGTAGAAAACTGAATTTTTGTAAGTATTCTGCCCGGGCATGATGGCTCACACTTGTAATCATAACCCTTTGGGAGGCCGAGGTGGGAGAATTGCTTGAGGCCAGGAGTTGGAGACCAGCCTGAACAACACAGTGAGACCCTGTCTCTACAGAAGAAAATTGAAAAATTAACTGGATAGGGTGGCTAATGATTGTAGTCTATTGTAGCTATTCAGGAGGCTGAGGCATGAGGATTGTCTGAGCCCAGGAGTTTGAAGTTGCAGTGCTGCTGCTGCACTCTAGCCAGAGGCAACAGAAGAAGATTCAAAAAACTTATTCTTACTACACTGAATGTATTAAGTACAGCCAAAGCCACAAATCTGGCTCACAAGGCACACATCTACAAAATATATCCTTATATGAGCAGGCACCCAGAGGTCCTAATGCCCCCACTGTTTTCCTGGGTCACTTGTCAAAGGGCCCAAATCCCCTTTGGGCCCTAGGATACCCTTTGGTGTCTTAGGTATCAAGTCCCGTGGAGAAAACCCCTAGCTAGGAAGCCCTTAGCATATGTTCATATAGGGATCTGTGGGCCAGCGCTCAAAGGGTGTTATCAGTTGAACAGGTGAGCTACACTTGCAGTAGATATTGCAATTAAAGTTCTATTTAGGGAGAAGAGCCTACAACCTGTGGGAAGATTGAGAAAATGGGAGATAAGTCCAGGGAAAACTTCTGAGCAGATAGAATTTTAGCCTTTTTTGAAGTGGAAAATGTTTGAGATGTGGCATCCAGTAGCAAGTAGATAGTATCTCAAGATTTATTTGTTCATAATCTGCACTTCCAGTTAGGTAAAACCAACACATTTGCTGAAGGAGACAGCAAAGTCCTGCTTCCTTGTCTTGTTTGGAACTGTGCCCTCCTCCCCCCACCCCTCCCCCACCCATCCCCCTCTCCCGTGCCCCTCCCCCACCCCACCCCCTTTTCCTGGGCACCTGCCAACCCCCCCCCACCCGCTTCTGTACCAGTCCAGCCTTCTTTCTACTTGCTCCGGGTCTGGGTTCCTTCTATCCTTTTCTCCAATCCTGTCTTAAAATTTCAGAAATAGGAATTAAAATCCTCTAAGTAAAGGCATGGACAATCTTTTCTAAAACCCCATCCATGGAATATATTTACATTTAGGGAAAGTGTTGCTCTTTTTCCCTCAGAGAGTGCACAGGTATTTGAACAAGGAGGGGAAAAAATCCTGGTCTGTTGATTCCTAGTCTAGGCTTTATCCATCAGAGCCAGCTGTTTCTCACAAGTTATTATTCTGAAAACGCCACTTCTATTTAGGTTTTTAGACCAACATTTAAAAGCCGACCAAGAACATTTAACCTTTTAATATGAAAATGACAAAAGCCCGGCCACAGATGAATAGAATCCTACCTAAGAGAAAATGAGCCGCCTGAGGAGCATCCTGAAGGGCTCCTGTGTTCAGCTGTTGAGGAAGTATCCCTGAAGAGTCCCTCATTTTCACACCAAGCAATTTACCTTCAGCACCCTGAGTTCCAGTTTTCCCCAGAGGACGGGATCAAAGACCACAGGAGGGCCCAGCGGGGTGGCTCACACCGGGAATCCCTGCACTGTGGGAGGCTGAGGAAGGGGGACTGCCTGAGCTCAGGAGTTGGAAACCAGCCTGAGCAAGAGGGAGATCCCATTTTCTAAAAATAGCCAGGCGTTCTGGTGGGTGCCAGTAGTCCCACATTCTTGGGAGGCTGAGGCAAGAGGATTGCTTGAGCCCAGGAGCTGGACTTTGCTGGGAGTTATGACACCAGAGCACTCTACAGAGAGCAACAAAATGACTATCACAAAAACAAAACTTTAGGAGGCTGAGCTTTAGAGCCGCTGGGAGCAGTCATGCCCAACATCCTCTGTATGATTCAGCAGATGGGCGCTTTTTCTGCACCTAATGCTATGTCTGGGTCAAACAAAAGTTCAAAGGAGTTGGGATGAGGCATAGGAGAGAGACAGCCAAGGAGGAGTCTGGAAGTGGTGGACGACCCTCAGAAACCAGCACAGAAGCAAGAGCACATAAGGGTGCTCTCAAAACATGACTGAAGGAGGCAACCATAAAAGTAGCAACGAATTGGCGGAAACATCTACTGTGATTGTGAAGTAGGCCATAGAGAAAGCAGGTTTTAAAGTCTTTCCTCATCCCCACCTCTTCATCCACAGCAGCTAGTTCCATCTACCATGCGCACAGCTCTGCAGCTGCTCAGGAGAAATCAAAGACATTATGCTCACAGGGCCTGAGGAGACCGGAGGAGCAATTGTGACATTGCTGCACTCCGGCAGTGCCACACTTCTGGGGCTGAAAGAACTCCTAGGCCATCAGCTCTATCTGGCTAACAGTGCTCTACCTTGGATCAGGTAAAGAACTCCCCTCTCTGGAGATTACTGGCAGAGGAAATGTAGTTTCTTCTCCAACAGGTTTACAAACAGCCGTATTTTTAAAAGTTAAGTAGAGACAAGCATAAAACAGCAGGGACTTTTTGCTCTTTCCTACTGGGAAAAGAAATAAGAATTAAATAGGACAAAGGCTGGACAGCACCAGGAAGTAACCAAGCACAGTGAGGGGCTGGGGGGAGTTTAGCTAGTGGATGAATACTAGCTTTGCAGTTAAGTCACAGCAGGGCTTCTGCAATGTGCTGGGTTACCTATCTGGAAGCTTCCCTGTTCCTCCTTATCACTGATCTTTACAAGAACAACTAAATTGCACAATAAAGAAAAATACTTTTACAGCCCCAAATAAGGAGAGACACACCTGAGGTCTTCTAGCAACCAAATGAAGATGGGCCCTTCTTCCTTTAATGGAAAATACCACCACAAGCACAGCACAATTGTCATTTAGGTAGAGATGCTCTTCCGTCTCTGCTTCCTCCTCCTAATGATCTTCTGGGTTTCTCCTGAAAGCCTCTACCTCCCCCTCCTCCACCAGCCATGACTCACCTCACACTCATGCACCAGAAGAGGAAATATCACTTGTTTGTGAAAGAAATATGGCTCGTGCCTGTGAATTGCTTGAGCTCAGGAGTTCAAGATCAGCCTGAGCAAGAACAAGACAGTGTTTCTACTAAAAATATTAAACAACAAACAAACAAACAAAAAAAAAAAACTAGCTATAGTGGTGGGTGCCAATAGTCCCAGCTACTTAAGAAGCTGAGGCAAAAGGATCTCTTGAGCCTAAGAGTTTGAGGTCTTGCTGTAAGCTATGATGCCATGGCACTCTACCAGGAACTCTGTCTCTCAAAAAAAGAGAGAGAAATAGATACATGTTATTTGAACATTCTTATTCATAGAGCATTATTCACAATGGCCAAAGGATGGAAGCATCATTGGATGAACAGAAAAAATAAAATGTGACCTATATACGCAATGGAATATTATTAAGCCTCTAAAAAAGGAAGGAAATTTCTGACATGCTACAGCATGGATGTACCTTGAGGATATTATACTTCATGAAACAAGCCCATCACAAAAGGACAAATATTGTATGATCCCACTCCCATGAGGCATCCAGAATAGTCAAATTCAGAAACAGAAAGTAGAGACAGTGGTTGCCAGGAGCTGTGGGGAAGAGGAAAATGATGAGTTGTTATTTAGTGGGTATAGAACTTCAGTTTTGCACTATGGAAGTTTCTAGAGACTCGGTTGCACTTCGATGTGGATATAGACTTAACACGACTGAACTGCACATTTAGAAACAGTAAAACTGGTTAAGTTTCATGTTGTATATTTTTTAATCACAATTAAAAATAAAGAAAAAAATAGAGAAATATATTTAGCCCATAAACTGGAAGTAATTGCTCTGTCTTCTAAATTACCACTGCATTTTTATTGTTTTTCTCATAAAGTATTGATCTAATGAGAATCTACTTAATAGAATGGTATTTTACTCCTCTGATTCTCTAAAATAATAGCTACTAGTATCAGCCCTTGTTTTACAAACAAGGAAATGGAGGCCCAGACTGAGCAAGCAATTTTGGCAAAATCACACGATTACACATTGAGGCCGTCTGTCCCATGTTTCACCTTCCTTTACTTCATACATACTGCTTCTCTTTCAGGAGACTCGTCCTCTAGAAGTCAGCTCTCCTTCCTACCTTCCTTCATCATCCCTCTGTGAGCCGCCTTTCTCCCACACCCCTCCCAGAGGTCACCAATTACCTCCCTCTGTCATCTCTGCTCAGTTTTGTGAGTTTATCTTCACCAGGCTTCTCAGTGGTAAGCGATACAGAGGACCCACCCTTTCCTTCTGGAAATTACCTCTTCCCTCTGTCTTCTGGACGCCACTGTTTTTCTTCCTGGGAACCCTCCTCCTTGTCTGACCACTCCTTCCTTATCAGGGTCTTAAGAAAGAGATTTTTTTCTTTCCCAATTTCTACCCAAACAATACCTAACAAATGACTACATAGGTACTTAAGTAATATTTACTTTAAATTTATTTCACACATTCACGTGGTTCTTCTGTAGTAGGTTCTAGGTACTTCTGGCTGTGGGTTCTCCCAAGTCAAGGCCTAGCACGATATTTGGCACATAGCAAACCTTAAATTTAAAAGGCTTCTTAAATTTAACCTTTAAATAGAACTAAGACTTCACATTCAAACCCACTTACCCACCATCTTCTTCCAGTTTGTGAGTAAAGTTCCCCAACTATTCAACTGTCACCTTCATTCCAAGGCCACTTAAAAGTTTAGCATGGGCTGCAGATAATAGCTGAAGAAAAACGGTACAAAGATTTTTCCATTTTGCTTATTGTGTAATTCTCAGATCCCGGCCATGCCTCACTGTCTCAGAACGACCCCAACCTATCTTGTGAGAACTGTCACTGTCCAGCGACTGTGTCACAAGTAGTATTTCTACCTTCAGCATCTCATCCCAATATGAAAGTATTAAGTAAGATTAGAACACACAATTTTCCTGTGTTTTCTAATTATAAAGCTAAATACTTGAAACCCTAATAAGAAAAAAATCAGAGGAAACTAAAAAGGTGTGTGCATGTTCGGGTCAGTTAAATTTTGGTGAAGAATAAATTGAATTAGCTATAGATTAAATTCAACACAATAGCTCACTGACTAGGAAGTTACACGGTGGCATCTTCGGTCCTTTGTGTCACCTCTCAAAGACTTGACGTTACACACAGGCTTCTGTAAATGTTTTCCATTTCATCCTTCTTTTTGAACAGTACATTCTGAAGTCTACTTCAGCCACACTCTGACCTCATAGACATGCTTGTATTAGTTCTATGCTCAGCCTAATGGAATGTTAATAGGCTGTTATGACTTACTTTAGAGAAATCAATGATCCTACAGGGCAAATAAGCTACTTTGGTGGGTCCGGCTATCCACACAGCATTAGGTACCAACTGATAAGTCATTGCCTTAAGAAACAAAAATTCATCCTAGAGAATTTAGAGCTTTCTTTTTTTTTTTTTTTTTGCAGTTTTTGGCCGGGGCTGGGTTTGAACCCACCACCTCCCATATGGGGCCGGCACCCTACTCCTTTGAGCCACAGGCGCCATGTAGTTTGATTTAGGTAGGGAGACTAACTTTCCACCTCGGTCCACATAGTGAGGCAGCAGATCCTCACTAGCCTGCAATATGGACAATGGCCAAAATATTGCCCAATACTTTACAAGACGAAATTTCAACAGAGAATGATGAGTGCTGCGTTATGAATTTGAGGAGGCAGTTGACTGGTACAAGAAAGAGTTTATTTTTCTTTCTTAAGTCTGGGGGGCGGGGAGTGGAATGTATATAACCACAACACACGGGTAGATCAAAATAGGTCATTTAAAAGGAACATGGTAGGATTCAACATCAGTTTTTGATAAAAGTAATTTTTCAACAAATGAAAGGTCATTCTTTGATAATAGAAATGCGATAGTGCATGAGGCTGACCCAAGAAAGTGTCAATTTTTAAGATGGAGATTTCTTTAAAGATCATCTTGCCTTGAAAGAATCAGAAAAGAAAAAACCTTCTACACTTCTGAGAGTTACAGAAAACATATTTTCTTTTTTCCTGGAGTTATCTGGATAGTATGTGTATTCAGAGTTAAGACTTTCTCAGTATTTTGTTTTGTTTTATAGAACACATCTGTAAAATTATTACCAAGCGAGAAGGTTCTACTTTTAGAGAGACAATGGTCTCTGAAGTTCAGCATCTCAAAGAGACACAACTCCACACCGAGAGAGCCTGGAAGCAGCCTCAGGGAAAGGAGTACTTTATCACAGTCTAACTTCAGAATGACCTACACCCCCCTCCACCACAGGAATAATAAAACAACAGACTGCCTTTTATAGTCAGTTTTATTATTGCTTTTCAGTCCCCTACAAACAATGAACTCTCTTTTTGCCTAGAAAGAGAGCTAAGCACTCCAAAGAGAGCTAAGAGGCCCCCACTCTCGAAGAAGGACCCGTGACCTAGAACACAACTGTCACCGCATCCATGAAGTCTTCCTATCTGCCATCTTCCCCCACATCTTCCCATCCCACATCCCCTCTGTGTTCCTCTATTTCACACTTGGTCCAAAATTGTCATTGGTCATTTATTTTTCTTCCTACTAGACTATGAGGTTCTCATGGTCGTAGACCCTTAGTTTACTTTCCAAATATTTCCACATGCCTTGCAGCATGCTTAGACACAACAGGCCCTCAAGACAGTCATAATTTAAGAAAAGTCCATTGAGCATCTGTTATTGACCCAGCCCTGCACAAGGTGCTGAGGTTACAGCAGCAAACAAAATATATGAAAATGCCTGCTTTCGCTGAGGTAACCTCAGGTGATGTTTGACTGGATAAAACAATGAACGTTTGAGAACCAACAACATTTCTCTCTCTCTCTCTTTTTTTTTTTTTTTTTTTTAAAGACAGAGTTTTGCTCTGTTGCCCTGGGTAGGATGCAGTGGTGTCATCATAGCTCACAGCAACCTTGAACTCCTAGGCTGAAGCAATCCTTCTGCCTCAGCCTTCTGAGTAGCTGGGCCTACAGGCACACAGCATGACACACGCTAATACTTCTATTTTTAGTAGAGATGGGGTCTTGCTGTTGGTCAGGCTGGTCTCAAACTCCTGAGCTCAAGGGATCCCTCAGCCTCCCAAAGTCCTAGGATTACAGGTGAGAGCCACCAGGCCTAGACCCCTCTCCCTAGCTTGGAAATTTTACTCATGAAAAAAAAAAAAAAAGAAAAACATGCATATGGACTGCTTTTACATAAGTCTTTCAAATTGTGAAAGTTAAGTCCAAGCCTGATTTGCAAGTGAAATTTAGAGTCCTAGAATTATCAGTTGACACAGTAATTTCCCTTTATCAGTGATCAAACTGAAAGGACATGAGACAGAGCCCTTATAATTCCATCCTGCCCACAGACTTAATAGTAGCCACAATTATCTTCAAAAACTAAAAACCAGGCTGGGTGTGGTGGCTCATACCTGTAATCCCAGCACTCTGGGAGGCCAAGGTGGGTGGATTGCCTGAGCTCACAGGTTTGAGACCAGCCTGACCCAAAGTGCAACCCCCATCTCTAAAAGACAGTCGGGCATTGTGGTGGGTGCCTGTTATTCCACCTACTTGGGAGGCTGAGGCAAGAGAATCAATTGAGCCCAAGAGTGTGAGGTTGCTGTGAGCTATGATGCCAGAGCACTCTAGCAGGGGCAACAAAGTGAGACTATCTCAAAAAAAAAAAAAAAAAAACCTAAAAGCCATATTGGGAAAAGGAGTTTAATAAGAACCAATATTCCAAAAGCATCCAAATACTAATAATTAATATCTGTAGAATATAATTTTCAAAATCCTTTCATTTCACTTGTATTGTGTCCTTTAAACCTCACATAACACATGCTGTGTACAGTCAGGGTGTCCCTACCTTCTTTTTCGCTACAGATGTTTAAGTAGAGGTTCAAGGAATTTGTGTTACTTGCCTAATTTCACACAGCTAGTGAGCTGCAAAGTCAAACTTAAAACGAGAACTATGATTTCCAAAGTCAGCAGTCATGCTCTTCCTAACCACATTATACCATCTATAAGAAAAGACTCAAGGTGAAAATAGACTTGGAAATATACAAAACTCCCACATTCAACGTGATTGTCTGGAAACATTGTCCTATTTTCTTTCTCTTTCTCTTTCCCCGCCCCCACTCTGCCACTCTGCATTTTCTCTCTCTCTCTCTCTCTCTCTCTCTCTCTCTCTCTCTCACACACACATATACACACAAATACCTACAAAGGCAAATTCACTAATAGCAACGAAGAATATTCTTCCTGTAATAGTCAGATATTAGAATTTGCAAACAATTTACCCAGAAGTAGTCTATGTAATGACTCACTTCTGGATTACGGAAGATGATCATTTCATTTTACTGACTACAAAGTCAATGACTAAAAAACTATTCTGCAGACTCCTGGAGGACCAGGGCTATGTCATAGTCCCACACATCCCCGGCCCTCAGCCACCTCTGATCAGTAGCAGGAAACTCAGTGACTCCTCAATAAATGAATGAATGATAATACCATCGCTGTGGAAAGTGGTTTCAGAGTTTTCATTAAAATTTTCTTCTTTTTCTCTACAGTCTCCTAATTAGATGTTGAGCCTTTAAAGGCAAGGCACTATCTTCCTGTATAAATCATGTGCAGAACCCCAGATGGTTTCAAGCTCGTGTGGAATGTGTGTTGCATCAATATTTGCTCATTGATTTGTTGCTCAAATGACACTACTGAGTTGTGTTTATCTGGCAAATTATATGATTTTAATAATTAGGGCCTGAGGTGGAAAAATACTTTTTATTAAAAAAATAATAATAATTAGGGGCTAATGTGAAGTATTAAGAATGATATTGGACTATAGGAAGTATGCTAGATGGAAATACATTATTTCCATAACAAAATAAATAAAATGGAAAAAATACATGCAGATAAAAATCTCCAAGAGTAACATCACATTTATTGCTTTTAACACATACACACACACACACACACACACACACACACACACACACACAATAAAGGAAGCATGCCAAGTAACAAAAGCAAACCCAACACCACTGGGACTATGTTTACTATGTTTATTTGCAATGTAGAAGCATCAACTATTGCTCAAGGAAATTAAAAAGACTCATTCTAGTGTCTACAATCACTGTATTTTTATAAAGAGTCTTCTTACAAACGTACATGCACTGAACATTGTATTAGTTACACTCCTAGACCAAATGAGATGTTTTGATAAACTGAATTTCTGACTCACTAAAGGTTAACCAGAAACCATTTGTGATTGGAACAGGGTAAAAATCAGAGAAATCAGAGTTGGCAGCACCAGTCCAGATCCTTCAATTAAATCTGTCACCCAATAAAAAGGAAGCCTCTTTGTAGTTATCACTGAGATCTTTAGGAAATGCATGAATTAGCCCATGTTTAATCTTTATCTCATGACAAAGAATTTTCAAATTGTTCAAGGTCATGTTTTGAATC
>CAUYPK010102266.1:0-20754 GCA_963574355.1 Loris lydekkerianus | reverse complement strand
AGTGGGAGGTGGGAGGGGGACAGGGGACGGCATGTGACAGAAGGAAGGAGGCCGGGAGGTGGGATCTCACCTACTGTGCACATCGTGAGGGTGTGTGACACGCCCCTGGGGGGGGCTCTTCTACAAATGGAACTTTACCCTGGAAGTGAGAACAATGTAACCTAAATATTGTACCCTCATATTAATTTGAATAAAGTTGAAAAAAAAAAAAAAAAAAAAAAGTAACCAGGCATTGTGGTGGATGCCTATAGTCCCAGCTATTTGGGGGCTGAGGCAAGGGAATAGCTTAAGCCCAAGAGTTTGAAGTTGCTGTGAGCTATGATGCCAGAGCACTCTCCCAAGGGTGTCAAAGTGAGACTCTGACAAAAAAAAAAGAAAGAAAGAAAAAGATCACAGCAATTGAATATCCATATGCAAAACATAAAGATTATTATCCTACATATTTTATTCCTCAAAAAATTAACTAAAAATGGATCATATATGTAAAATTTAAAATTATAAAATGTCAGGAAAAAACAAAGAGAAAAGCTTTTGAAACTAGAAACATAACCTAACAACAAATTAGATTACATCAAAATTTAAAACTTCTGTTTGAAAGCTGCTATTCTATGGAAATCAAAAGACAAGCTATGGATAGAAAGGACATACTTCTAAAATAAATATTTAAGGGTTTTTTAATGGATAAATTCTTCAAAAACAATTAGAGACACTAAAATAAAATATTAAAAATAGACAACATAGTTGAAAAGATAGCACAAGAAATAAAAGCAAGGCTAGACGACATTTTAAAAAGATACTCAACATCAATATTCTTTAAGAAAATAAAAATTGATGTAATACCACTATACACCCATAAGGATGCCTAATATTAAATGAATGTATAGTACTTAGACATGCTGATATAACTGCGGAACACCTGGAATTCTTGCCAGTGAAATGCAAAATGATAAAACTATTTTTAAAGTTATTTGGTTATAAATTTAGATTTACACTCATTATAGGACCAAGAATCTGACGTCTTTTGCTAACTTAAAAGAAATGGAAGCATATCTTCTAACAAAAAAATTCTGTAGGTGGGTATTTATAACTGTATTACTCACAAGTCCAAAAATTTGAGATGAGAAAACAGTCTTACTGCACATCTTCAAGAGCGTACTACTTAAGAATTAAAAGAAACAAATGTAATACACAAAGGAACCTGGATATATTCCAAATTAATTATGCTAAGTTGAAGAAGCCAGACTCAAAACCCTATAGAACATGCTGTTTGTTCCTTAGCATATGAAATTCTGGAAAATGTAAATCTATATGGGCAGAAAACAGATGAGAAATTTCCAGATAAAGATATTGACTTAAAGGGCAAAGAAAAGACATTTTCGTGGCTGTCAGTAGTCTTTTATATCTTGATTGTGGTATTTATTACATAACCATCTCTGTTTATACCAGATTATGTACTTAAAATGGTGACTTTTACTACATATACATTGTAATTCAATGTATTTAAAAAAGAAAAAGACTTTCCATAACCATTACACTACAGCTCCATTTCTCTCCCATTAATTAAAATTGCTCCTATAGGTGATTACGTTTTTCATTCTGTCCAGCATCTCTTTTATTCATTTGAAATCTCAGGAATCTCCTCCCTTGCGTTTTGTGGCCATTTCCTCTCATTTAAAGATCCCACCCACATATTTGTCTTTCTAGTACATTTGCACATCTTTTCCTGACTTCATAGTCGGTAGCATCATGTTCATAGATTGAAATCAGCTGTGATAGGAGTATTTACAATTTGAAAATCAGCAAACACTTTATTTAAATAACACTTTTGTTATTTGGAGCTCTAGTTTGCCAACATCACTGTCTTTACTCAGGTCTGATAACAATTACTTACCTTGGTTCATCAAGTCCTTTGTCAAAATACATATTTATTTATTTACTTATTTATTTTTTATTTTTGGAGACAGATTTTCATTTGGTCACCCTGGGTTTAGTACTGTGGTGTCATAGCTGACAGCAACCTCAAACTCTTAGGCTCAAGCAATTCTCTTGCCTCAGCCTCCGGAGTAGCAGGGACTATAGGCGCCCACCACAACACCCAGCTATTTTTACAGGGCAGGTCTTGCTCTGGCTCAGGCTGGTCTCAGACCTATGAGCTCAGGTAATCTACCTGCCTCAGCCTATAATCCAGAGTGCTAGGATTATAGGCACCATTGAGAATGGCCCACATCACAAAGACTCAAAGCTGCAGATATGGGCATGGTTGTGGACAGAAGGGAACACTTCTACACTGCTAGTGGGACTGCAAACTAATACAACCCCTTGTAACCCCTTGAGGGGACATACTAAGTCTTAAGCATACTGAGATTCAAATTGGGTCATAGATTAAAAAACTATTTAAATACAGGGTGGTGCCTGTGGCTCAAAGGAGTAAGGCACTGGCCTCATATGCCAGAGGTGCTGGGTTCAAACCCAGCCCCGGCCAAAAAAACTGCAAAAAAAAAAAAAAAAAAAAACATTTAAATAATAATTTTAAGTATTTTTAAAATACTTAACTAAGGAAGGAGGCTATTTTTCTATATTGTTCTTGGGCATTAGTTTTCTGGCTTTAATTTTTGTTTACAGAATAACAAAATTGAGGAATGACAAAATGCTAATGAAATCAATATATTTTAATTTCTTGAAATATTTGAATTGCTTGATATAGCTAACATCTTAAACTCCCACTATCTTGTATCTTGATTTCATAATTGTTAACTAATTAATCTAATGATTTAAACAATTCAAATTTTAAATATTATCAACATTTTTTTTTTTTAGTTTTAGATCTTTTCTATTTCATGGCCATAACAATTTTTAACAATAAAGAATATTTGGCAATAAAGATTCCCTTGAAAATTATTCTAAAATGATATCATTTGTGGCTGGGCACGGTGGTTCACGCCTGTAATCCTAGCACTCTGGGAGGCAGAGGCAGGTGAATTGCTTAAGCTCATGTGTTCGAGACCAGCCTGAGCAAGAGCAAGACCCTGTCTCTACTAAAAATATAAAAAACTGAGGTAAGAGGATCACTTGAGCACAACGGTTGGAGGTTGCTGTGAGCTATAATGATGTCCTGGCACTCTACGCAGGGCAACAGCTTGAGACTCTGTCTAAAAAAATAAATAATAAATAAATAAATAAAAATAAAATAATATCATTTAGTCTTATTTTCAGATTGAAAATACTGCAAAGGAGAAATTACTTGGTTGGCGTTGATCTCAAAAGTCTTCCCTTACACCATGATGAACTTCTCACTGTTCTTAGATAGACAATTTTTGATAAGACTATGCAAGAATATAATCTTAGATATGTAACATAAACTTATATATACATGTAAATGAACATGGGGTTATACAGAGGCATAAATATGCTTCTAAAAACCATTGCTTTAATTAGGGGTTACTTGCTGCTAACTTAATTTGCCTCCCAAATCCTCAACACTTACATAGGCCTTATTTGTCCTCAGTGATAGAGGGGTGAGTTAAAAATTCCTCTTTCTCTCTAAACTACAAAAGATTGAGCACTTCTTCCCTTGCCTCAATCTGGGATTTGGAAAGACCACTGTAGAATTCTCAGTAATGAAGAGATGTTTTACATGGTGAAAATCCACCACCCATATGCTTCTACCCTACTTCCTAAAATGTCCAACCCTGCCGTGAATAAGCTGGAATCTGGTTGTGTGAGGAAGTTCCAACCGTCCACATTCAACTTCTACTCCCCTTCCTCTGTGTGTAGTAAAGGGAGGGCTAAGAAGATGTCAGGCACCAGAAGGACAGATTGGTCTGACCTTGGGCAGCATCCTGGCTTATACTAAAGGAAAGTTTAAAAAGTAAAAAGTTTAATGCAGCCTGTAATTTTCGTCTCATGGTTTTGTGTGATGTAATACAAACTGAGTTAAAATATAGGTTAAATCATAAGCATTCATGCCAAAATAACATGCATTACCAAAACATTGCCATTATTTTGGTTATTGTAAATTGTATTTGGCCATGACCAGGCCAAATGGTCATGCAAATGGTCTAATGCAAGACTACATCTTTCTCCTCCCCCACTTTTATTCCTAGATAAAAGATTTTTTTGTTTCTACAAATGAATTAACTAACAAAGCAATATAAGTAAGACACTTATTTTTCAATAGTGCCATTTTTCTATTAGACGTTATAACAATCAATGCTTTACAGTATCAGCTATATATTATAAAGGAACTGAAACCATGTAAGTCAGCAGGCTGTAAGATAGGAATAGTATTTCAAAGCTGATCAAGGTTAAGAATTACAGGTATTAGGAATTTGTGTGAATATACCCTTGGGTTTCTGGATATGTGCAATTACTAAAGGAATATTTGAGTTGATCTAATTTTCACTCTTCTGAATGAACAAGCCAAATGCAAAGCTTGCTAGTAATAGAATTTTCGAATATTCCGTCTCTACTGCCAAATTTAGTCGGCATAAATAATACACACTAAGCTTATGTATATTCATGGAAACAAACAGAAGTTGTTCTTGTCCATAATTTTATGACTTTGTGTGCAATGAAGTATTTGCTTTAATCCCATCACGAACTTTCTAACATTCCTCTGAAGGAAAAAACAAGTGTGCAAAAAAGCAAATAAATAAGAAAGAGTCTAAGTAATCTTAATGAATTGAAATAGCCTCATGCTACATTCCTGACGTTAATTATTATGAAATAAGACAGTTATTTTGGCAGACATAACTGGTTAACTGCAATAGCAATTCACCTTTCTCCATTAGAAAAGAGAGCACTAATACCCCAGGCATAAATTCTGTATTCTCAGCTTTTTTTGATATTAAATATGACACACCTGACCAGTCTCTGGCCCATGGAAAGTAAGGGGAAGTCATGTGTGCAACTTCTGAGAAGGTGATTTAAGGGAGTAAGCAAATTCTCTTCCTGTGATTTCTTCCTTCTTGGAAAGGCAGCTGTGCTGGCTGTATCTGGAGCAGCCCTGGGAGAGGATGAGAAGTGACAGCGCTTAGAGGTGGCAAAACAAGAACATGAGGCTCTGGGCTTCTGATGATCATCAACACATTATATCTGAAATCATATTATGTCTGTATGTACCTGAGAGAAATCATTGCCTGAGTGAGTTCTCAGGCTTGAGTGCTCCTAAGAATTATCAGCAGACTTTCAAAAAACAGGAGAAGCTCTGTAAATTGACCACCCAAGGGGATATAACAAACTGGTCAACATGCAGACGTGGTCAACATGTGAAACGAGGCCTCCTGTACTGATATGCACAGGGGATGCATGTCTGGTCTATGAAAATTAGGTCAATTGGGGTGGCGTCTCTGGCTCAAAGGCGCCACGTGTCGGAGGTGGTGGGTTCAAACACAGCCCTCGCCAAAATTAAGGATGTAGTCAATGTAGGAAGGTGGTCAACTGAGGTGGTTTACTGTACATCAAATGCTCAGTCCTCTTACGGTCCCTGAAAACTTGTCCGTGGCCTGCAATTTTTTAATTAGTCATCTGTATTCCAAGTTCATCTGCTTCTAATTCCACAGTTTTCTCACCAGTAAATCATAGATAGGTATTAATAGAAATTTGGAATAGTGACAGTAATTTGACATTTAAGTTACTGAAATTATTAAATTCTTAAAATTAATGTTACATTTTAAAATGTATTATTATTTAAAACTATTAAATTGACAAAAGCAGTTTACACAGAAAGCTCTATTTTCCTCAAACAAGTGGTAAATTAGAATCAATTTGCGTTGTGAAATAAAATACTTAAATGTGCAAGCTTTGATATTCTTCTTTTTTATTTTATGGTAATGTAAACAAATAGCTGTCTTTTTTAAATCACAGCATATGCAAATTTAAAACTTTTAGGTCATAATTATTTTGAATGATTTTTTAAGATAGTCATGGTGTTATCACGTGATAAAAACTGTAGGACAATTCTTAGTTTAAAGAAAATGGACAGGTTTCAATACTCTGTGATTAGAGCCCACAAATTTAGAATTGTTTGAAATTTTTCACTTTGCAAGATTTTTATATAATAAGCTATCAGAAACCAGACCACCTAGTGAGCATACTCTGAATAGAAAACATCTTTCCTGAACCCAGTTAGCTTTTATAATTTTTAATTGTATTTATACTGATGAGTGCACACAAAGAAAAATCAATTTGTGGGACTTCATTTCATTGATATTAAAATTGTATCTTCCTTGACAAGCCTGGAACAAAGTGCATAGTTTTTCTCTCAAGTTCATTAAACTATTGTTTTACTATATTCTGTGTTATGTTTGGGCTTACTAGGTGGATGCTGAAAATTGATTTTTCAAATTACAGAATATTAACTTCTAATATATATCAAAAATTCATTAAAAAATCATAATAAACTGAATATAAATATTTAATTTTTTCAAGGTTCTTGAGTCATTCTGAAAGTATTGAAAGACTAGGCTGAAAACTTGGATTTATAACATTATTTTCTCTATAAATTTAATAATACCATTAAAATATATGTAGTATGTTTTCTGAAACAAGCAAAAAGTTACTTTTACCTTAATTATATTGTGGGAAATCTAGGAGAACTAACAGAACATTTCCAATGTACTTACCTAAACAAGACAAAATACCCATATCCCTTTCAAATCAATCAATTCCTCAGTTGATTAGTAAAGGGAGAATTTGGCATATTGCCCCAAAATAAGGTGGATTAAAACATAATACATAATTAGGTCCTCTAACTCAGGGCCTCTCACAAGGCTGCCATCCTCTACTTCCAAGATCCATTGTGTGGTTATTGACAATCTTTAGGTCCTTGCTGGCTGCTAACTGGTGACATTCATCACTTGCTATTCGAGTTTCTCTATAAAGCAGTTGCCAACAAGGCAGTTGGCTTCACTTAGAATGTGAGGGTGCCCAAGATAGAATTCAGAGTCTGTGCGAACTCAGCGGTGAAATCTAATCAACAGAAGCGAGTGATATGTTCATCTTGGACAACAGAGTAAGGGGTGCCACAAAGAAGTACCTTTACCAGGGGTAAAGATTATATGGGGCAACTTTATAATGACAGTTTTATAATCACAAAGCCTGTTATTCCTCTGAAACTGCAAAATCAAGCACTGCTCTTTGATCAAATATCTTGTCTGTTCACATGTCAACAGTGGCATCGTAGCTGCTGTCCTGTCTCACTGAGGCTTCTCCTCCATTGGACCTCTGCCCTCTGCCATGGCAAAGGGACCTCCTGTGCCTGTGGCACTTGTCAAACCAGGCTTTACGTTAGAAATGCTAGAGGAAATTTAAAAATACAAGTTATCCCAAAGATCACCACGCATAGGGAAAAGGGGAAATTGTAGGTTAACATCTCTTTGTTTTCAAAATATTCATTACCAAATTCATGGCAAACAGGTTCCAAGATATCTGTTCCTATGTAATATCTCCTTTGTATGAAGACTTATGAACACACTGTATATACCTATTCCTAAGTGAGATTAAGTGAACATATCTGGGATTAGACATTAATATTTTTTACAGCTTGATGATTCTAATGAGCAGTTGTATTTGAAAATTAACATTGTAGATTTTCTAATTAAATACTCTAAACATTCTATTGTTATTTACCTAAAGAAAGGATTGACAGATTGCTTCCCTTGGGCCAAATCCTATCCACTACCTATTTTTTAAATAAAGTTTTATCTGAACACAGCTATATCTTCCTAGTGTTTTATGGAACACAAAATCAGTATTGAATATGTAAGGCACATAAAAAACGGTTGCATACTGAAAATATTGATTAATCTGGCCCTTTATTTATAAAGTTTCCTGACTTCTGACCTACCTCCCATCATACCTCTTTTTTTTTTTAATTTTTTTAATTTTATTTTACCAATACATTGCCAACCTCTTTCTTGGATTAACTCAACTATTTGATTTCTATGTATTTCTAAGTCTTTGAAAACTGCTGAAAAATACCATATAGCAAATTTATATTTTAAGACAATAATCAACATTATAAACTGGGTATTTACATGTGCCTGATACATGTACCACTTTTTTTTTTTTTTTTGCAGTTCCTACTGGGACTGTGTTTGAACCTGCCACCTTGGCCACTTCCCTAATCCTTTGAGCCATAGGCACCACCCTACATGCACCACTTTTTCAAGCATTGTCTACAATCCCAATTTCTGACACCCTCCCCTCTCTCCTCGCATATCTCTCTCAGCATAACTTTGCTGTGACAACACAGAGAAAATACAAGAAAGTCTTCATACTCATGGCTCTTCAACCACCTAGCACTGAACATACCTGTCTCCATTTGCAACCATCACCTTTATCCCTGATCCTATTCCTCCTCTAAACTCAGGATTGGTTCTCACTTTACTTCGTGAAGAAATTATATGTTTAATAATACCTCTCTTCACTATAATGAGATTTTCCTTTTTCACGTAGATGCTTATTATGATGATTCCACGAAGTCTATTCTGTCAGTGATTATTAACTTAGGTCTTGAACTATTTTTCTGAGGTTTAGTACAATATAAGCTAAATTTCTGCTCAATACATCAACCTTTTCCCCACCTCACCTGGACAAGTCTCTCCAAATAATAAATCTCCTACCTTCTGTTGTATTAAATGATGAATTATTACTATGATAGTTAGTAAGGATAAACAAATTGGAAGTTTAACTATTCTTGATATAAGGTTTCAAAGTATACACTTCTTGTATTCACACACCCAACCCAACTTCATCATTTTATTCTCCCACATGAGAGAGAATAAAATTCTCCCATTTGCTTTTTGTTGGCTTTCCTCCTCTCTCCATAAAAACACTAATTTTTGTTTGAAAAAAAAAAATGTCAATTCTGGTTATTTGTCAAAAATAGAAAGGGAGACTTTTTTGTCCACTACTGTGATGTGAGAGAAACCATTGCTACGTGGGTAAGATACTGAACTAAACCCTGAATACAGAAAATGTCTGGGAATTTATAACTAAAGAGCTGAGCGATGGAGTCAGTGCCCGGGAATTGATTATACATGGTATATCAAGGGCAGAGTGGTTTCCGGCTAAACTAGACTCTTGCTAAAGGCATGCCAAAAAGATAAGACATCAAGGGAGAGAGGATTTTGAATAAACTGACTCAGCAGGATTCTTTGCTAAAACTTAGCTCTAGAAGAGAGAACAGAGAAGCCTGACTAAATTTTCGTCCAGGAGAGTGTCTGTCAGTTTCAGCATTCTTTGGTGTACGTGGTCACAGCGTTCAAAAGCTTCTTAAGATGCATCGCAGAAGGACAATGATAAACCCCTTTAAGATTTAGGAGCCTTCCAATACTTAAGTATTCCCATTATTCTGGTCGTAACTCCTGATGTTTCAGGGTACAGACGTGACAATGCAAGTTGTAATGTAATAGTGTGGTCTGCTGTGGACTCAAAATACACTAGTAGTATTAGTACCAGCAACCTGGTTTTGTAAATGTTGAATGACTTTTGGATGCCTTGAATATTATATTAAATTGGTTTGTGGAAGTAGGCATTGAAGGGGTTACATTATGTGTCATTATGAAGTAGTGGAAGGAGGCTACTCTATAATCAGATTGAAAATCATAACAACTGGCTTGTTGAAGTATGTGACTTCACCTAAAGTGACTGGTAGGTGTTTGAGATATGTCCATTTTTTCCTTTTCTGAGCCTTGATTGATCTGGGTACATTTCCCCAGAGAAGTGTTTCAAACGGTCTATGAAACTAGTGTATGATAGCTATGATTTAATAAAAAAATAAAATAAAATAAAGCTGAATACTACTTTAAATAAATAAATAAATAATTACAGTCTTAAAAAAAAAAAGAAAGTAACTCATAGAAAGAAAAGTGCAAGTAGACAAGTGCGGCTTTCTAAGGGACAAAAAGAGCTTTTTTTAATCCAAAAGTAGAAGGATTGTCCTAAGACAGCGGTTCTCAACCTGTGGGTCACAACTCCTTTTTAACAATGGAAATACATTGCAGCATTAGGAAGATTGAGAACCACTGTCCTAAGATAAGAAAAATAAAAAGCATTTATAAAAACTGAATAAATAAAGTTTTAAAAGGTTTGTGGAAGATGAATCTCATGAAAGGAATTTCATGTGTGATCACATTGGCTAACTTTGGAAAGTAATTATTAATAAGTTGTTCTGAAAAACTCAGCATAAATACCAAAAGTACACAGACATAAAAGTAGAATTTGGTCCCTTGCCTTAAGGAAAAAAAAAAAAAAAAAAAAAGGTTTTTTTTGAGTATTGCTCTGTTCTTACTAGAAAATAGTAAAAGATTTTTCTTTACTTTTTAGATACTTGACCTACAAATCAAGGATAGTATGTTTCCTGATAATTTTTTATAACTTGTGTTATATTTATTAAGAATTAAGTTACTTAAGATAAGTGAGTCTTCTCAAACTTAAAAGATCTAAAATTTATTAACAACTTTTGTATTTGATATTGGATTATTTTAATTTTTACCACAATTAAATGAATGACTGTTTATTCATAGTGGCCAGTAACAATATTTTGTTAGTTATTTCAAATTATTTGAAATTGTATAAAAACTTCCTAAAATAAAATTCTGAATTAAGTCTGTTTTTCTTCAAATTAACTTTGGGATTTTCAAGCTGGGTTCCTTTAGATTGAAATGTTTATCTAAAATTTCAAAAGAGATATATTAAGCTGATTAATCTCTTTTGATATTTTAAACTATATGGGAAGCATTGTCAAATAATAAGTAATGGTAAACTTTTAACTTATATTTATAAATGTGTTATTGATAGTAGTGTTTCAAAAATTTTATAAAATTCTTAGAAATGTGGTATGTCATAATTTTGGTTAATTTGTTAAAATGTTGTATGCCGCATTAATATTTTTTAACCATGGCCATTCTAAGTCTTTGTCATCCATAGGAACTTGCTTTGATTCTTCTTTAACAGTTTTTTCCAAAAAACTTCAATCCACAATTGCTTCTTCAAGGATATCCATGAAAAGGATTTTGACCAATACCATGGAATTAGATTTCTGATAACCTTATGGTTACACCATTGGAATGGGTAAGAGTTTCCAGAAATCTAGTGAAGAAAATTATGGTTTTATAATACATCTAACCAAGATTAAGTGAATATGTATTAATTGGACTAAATGCACTGATGTAAAAACTTAGAGTTAATTTAAAATTTTGCTATTTTTAAATGTTTTTGTTTTGCTGCTTTTTAAAGCTATCCATAGCTTAAAACACTTTAGTAACATATACTCTTACAAATAAAAATTAGATTATTTACTTTTTCTTCCTACCTGATTCTTCATAGTTTGGAAAGCTTTTAATAAATATTTTTGTTATGACAACATAGTTATTTTCACAAACTCAGTGCAAATCTATGATCTTTATAAATGGTGGAATTGGAATTCTTATATTATCAAGGCTTTGATTTAGAATGTCAAAGGCTTTGATTCGAGAATGTGCATAGAATGCCTGGATTCCAGAGTTGACTGTATTTCAGAGTGTCCAGGCTTGCAGTACATGAGTAAAAATTTTTATTTTTCATCTCATTTTGAAGGGAGGAGCAGAGTCTCACTCTGTTGTTCTAGGTAGAGTGCCCTGGCATCATCATAGCTCACAGCAACCTCAAACTCGGGCTCAAGTGATCTCCTTGACTCAGACTTGTGGTTTTCTATTTTTAGTAGCAACAGGGCTTGCTCTTGTTCAGACTGGTCTCAAACACCTGGGCTCAAGCAATCCACCTTCCTCAGCCTCCCAGAGTGCTAGGATTACAGGTGTGAGCCACCAAGCCAGCCCTGAGAAACAATTTTTACTTCCTAGTAAACCAAGGAACCTCAAGAACTCCTGAAGACCTCAGGAAGAGAGAAATCCATTGAAATTTGTAGGTTCTAAAGGTGAAGTATGAAGTTTGCCTCATCTAACTTACTATTCTTGAGAATCATTTAAATGTGCAATCTGAGATCTTTTATTGTAAGTTACAACAAAGTACCCTTGAAAAAGAGCCAATGGCAGCGCCATTTGCTCTGTGGGTAGGTCGCCGGCCATATACACTGAGGCTGGTGGGTTCAAACCCGGCCCAGGCCATCTAAAATAATGACAACTGTAACAAAAAAATAGCCAGCCAGCATTGTGGTGGGTACCTGTAGTCCCATTACTTGGGAGGCTGAGGCAAGAGAATTTCTTTAACCCAGGAGTTTGAGTTTGCTGTGAGCTGCGACACCATGGTACAATACCAAGGGTGATAGATATAGTGAGACTCTGTCTCAAAAAAAGAAAACAAAAAAGAGCCAAAGTTCTATCGCTTTTCTTGCTACACTTATGCAAATAATCAGGACAAGTTTAATGAGGCTAAATGTATTCTACATACAAATTATTGGTACTTTTACGCTTATTATCTTTGATAGAAATAAGGATGATTATAGAGAGAAAAATTACTCTCTAAAGAAAACCTATAGTATACCTATTGTTAAATTTTAACATTGTCATTGTTTTTAAGTTTTTGTTGTTTACCTATAGATTGGACTGGATTCTAAATTATTCTAGTTTCCTCTAATATCTAGCTGCATATCTCCAACTAATAGTAAAACTTCTCTGTTCCTAAAACTCTATTAGCTGTAAGTAGACAACTTGATATAATTTTCAAGAGGTAAGTTTCATGCCTGAAGTGGTGACCACACCAGAATTCACCATGTCCAATGTTGTAACCAGAGATATTCAAACTGCAAATCAGAGTGAGGATTTGATGACTTTACACTGTGGCACTGTGGACAACGTTTCCTAAGACACTAGAATAAAACTTCACTACTACTTTTTTTTTTTTTTTCTTTTTTAGCCTTATGCCCACCTCTTTCACTTGGAAGAATAATGCTATAACTATAATTTTACAATCAGTAGCTTCTGTGAGTAACTGAGCAAAATATTGGATTTGTCATTGCAAACCAACATCTTTCCATCACCTAAGTGATCCTTTAGTCCACCCAAAGGGTAACTATAGCAACACCTCTAATGATTTACATATTATCTTGTGTATCCTTGCAGTCTATAATGCAAAGGCTATTTCCTTCCAGCAGTGCTCATTAAATTTTCTTGCCAGAGTAGTAGATAATAAAAAACTCTCAATTATCTATTGGTTGAAAAAGAGTGTCTATGCCATTGCTAACACTACATGCTGTAAATGAATAAATTTATCTGGAGAAGTTGAGACCTAATTGCATAAAATAAAAGAACAAGATTTATGACTACAGCAGATCTCACCGCATCCCTCACAGCATCCCTCAAAGTCTTTTGATGTGTTAGTTGACCATCTTTGGGCCTAGGTTCATGGATCAGAATGATTAAACAGAAAGGGTTGATCACATCACTATTAACTTTATTCTGCATGGTCCTTTTTAAACATCATACCTCTTCCCTGTCTAATCTCTGCAGAAATATTATGTCTAACAGAATAAATGTTTACCTAGTGTTTTGAAATGGCCACCAATGCCTATGAATTGATAAACTTGAACTTAGCAATGGACTCCAGGCAGATTTATCCTGAGCACAACTGCTTATAAACATCCTTGTTACTAAAAGTATTTTGACATCTCTACTTTCTTAATTGCTGTACATTCCCCTCTGATGTGGGATCAGACCAAGTGAGATTGATCAGCTGTGTTCTCAAAAGAAGATCTTAATCAAAAGGGAGAAAGTGAAAGTTGTCAGCATGAAAATGAAGTCACTTATGTCCTCAAACAATAGCAAAATGGAGGCCCAGAAAGGCCCTTCATGCACTTTCATCTATGAAAAGAAGCACTGCAAAGGCTGTTTGAAAACTAAAAAAATTCAGATATGATGTCTCCAAGAAAACATTTCTCAAGCAATAGTCATTTTTACACATATTTGCCAGTTCCTGCAGTAAATTCCAGTGGCCAGGGAAGTTTATTTTAGAACAACTTACAAGGATTTTTCCCTTTAACCCTTAAAATAAATTGGCCTCCCCCAGATTTGTCAAATGTGAATGTGGCTCACCTTAGCACAAATATTCTGAATTCCAATTGCTTGCTATTCCCAAATAAACTATTTTCCTTTTTTTGGAAAGTCAGTCTCTCTGTTGTTTATTTTAGTTTCACAATTTCAATAACTTTAATAGAATTATATCTTTCTTAAAACCATAGCATAAATTTCAAGTGTATCTATAATCACAATAATTGTGAAATAAATAATTGCTTTTATTTTGAGAATGATGATTTTCTTTTATTTTCCCCAAATTAAAGAAATACAGATCATGTTTTATTTAACTACCAATTAATTTACATACATATTTTAGAAAAAAATTTCTTTTAGTAAGGAATTTCAGAAAATTCAGTATATACTAAATTTTTTTTACTTATATAAATGTCAAGCTGTGTATAATACAATGATTAAACAAATAACCTGCTTAAGAGATTAATGGGAGTAGTTTTATATAAGTTATTATAACCTGTAAAACATATCTAAAATTGTATAAAGTAAGTCACAAAAACTTCTCTAACATTTGCTAGTTCCAAGAATAAATGAGCTTTCCTTTTAGTTAGTGAGTCCATGTTCTATTTTTATATATCGAATCAGTGACTAAAATCTGTGCAATAGTTAATGAAGGTTTAGTTGGTTATTGCTTTAGGAAAATGAAAACTTTCTTAAAACAGTAAGAGATATTAAAAATAAGCTATATTTCTGTTTTAAGCAATTTACAGTTTTTATAATCAAAGTTACTTCTCTTTTAGAACTTTTGAACTCTATGGCCATACAAAAATGGTACTATTGGTAAACACTAGTAGAGTCAAACTGAGATAAATTTCTTCCTCACAGTTTTTTTCCAGTTTCTAAAGTGGGACACTACTTTTAACATGGGCTGTCATTCTAAGTCTGATGTAGTGTTAATGCTACCTGCCTTATACAACCAAAGCTGCATACAACCCTAGGCCACATCAAGCTACAAGGAAGATTAATCATTCCTTCTTTATAGCATTAATAGTGAAATTGAAAAAGAAAAACAAATATCTTTCTCTCCTGCATGTTGGTTATGAATTTCCAACCTCCAAAGTGGAAAAAAAAAAAAAACTTATATGGAGTGGTGCCTGTGGCTCAAAGGAGTAGGGCGCCAGCCCCATATACTGGAGGTGGTGGGTTCAAACCCAGCCCCGGCCAAAAACTGCAATCAATCAATCAATCAATAAATAAATAAACTCATCTGTAATAAGAGAAAATGGCATTGCCCCTGTATGGAAGCAAAGGTGAGAAGAAGAGCCTTAGTCATGGTAGGGTCCTGTCCCTGGTCTAGATGCCAAAATCTTTGAGTTGTTCTGCTTCTAGAACTCATACTTTGAGTCTTGGGTATTCTAGCATTTTTCAATAAATACTCATGAAACCTGAAGTTAGTATAGTTAGAGGTACTGGGAAGTGAAAAAGCCCTGATTGAAACTGCTGCTCCATCAAACCAGTATTTGTACTTGCGCCCTGTTCCATTCTAAATCTTTTACCTGAAACTCCAGATACCAAATTCACAACAGGGCTGGATGTGGTGGCTCATACCTATAATCTTAGACACAGTGGTAGGTAGGCCCTTGAGATTAGAAGTTCAAGACCAACCCAAGAAATAACACAACCCTGTCTCTAACAAAAATAAAGTAAATTAGCCAGGCACAGTGGCACATGACTGTAGTCCTAGCTACTTGGGAGTTTGAAGCAGGAAGATCACGTGATCCCAGGGGTTTGATGTTGCTTGAGCTAGCGTTAGGCCGTGGAATTCTAATCTTGTGACAGAGCAAGATTCAGGCCCGAAAAAACCCACAAACTCAGGCGGTGCCTATGGCTCAAAGGAGTAGGGTGCTGGCCCCATATGCTGGAGGTGACGAGTTCAAGCCCAGCCCTGGCCAAAAACTGTAAAAAAAACCACAAACAAACAAACAAAAAAACAAACAAACCTGCAATCAGTTATTTGCCAACAAATAATTTTAGGGAGATTAAAATTTAATACCTAATGAATTAAAATAAAGAAAAGCTTTGTATTGCTCTGTGACAGCAGTGATTGAAGAAATATGCAGCTATATTTGGTTTATATCTCACAAGATCATCCACTGTAAACACTTGTTACAAAGATTAGGAGGAGGAAAGGCAGAGCTAATAACTTAGTCAATGACCCTTCAGTTAGGGGAATTAAGTTCGGTTTCTCAGAGAAATTATTTGAACTATTAACTAAGGATATGTAGAAGTTAGTTGTCTTGTACAACTTTCAAACAATTTCAATGATATGCAGATTTAACTTTTACATTTGTTTGTCAATTTTAGCAAGCATATGGATTGCAATTACTAATTATCCCTATAAAAAGTCTATTTCCCATGAAGTTAACATTTATGTAATTAGGTATGTAAATATCTGTCTCCTGAGCATTTTTAAGAATTAAATTGATTCTACATTTTCAAATTTTATGCTGCATAAATAGAAAAATCTAGTTTTACAAGATAGATTTTAATATGTAATTTCTCCAAGACAAAACTGGAAATCATTTTTCTACAATTACATGTTGAGTAATTTACGAAGATTCTTTCTTTTTCTTTTTGAGAGTCTCACTATGTCGCCTTCTGTAGAGTGCAGTAGTGTCAAAGCTCACAGCAACCTCCAGCTCTTGGGCTTAAGTGATTCTCTTGCCTCAGCCTCCCAAGTAGCTGAGACGACAAGCACTGACCACAATGGCCAGCTATTTTTTTGTTGCAGTTTTTGTTGTTATTTAGCAAGCTGAGGCCGGGCTCGAACCCGCCAGCTTCCGTGTATGTGGCTGACACCCTACTTACTGAGCTACAGGTGTGAAGATTCTTTCTTATAAGAAAATAATAAAAGCAGGAATACTTCAATCTGTAATCAAAATGAAAGTTTCAAAAGTGTGCAATCTTACAGTAAGTAGACTACAATTAAGGCACTCTTTCATAATGAAACTATTAATTCATTACCTTTTTATTAATTTGCTGACTTAAATTCACAAGATCTATAAATTTAGAAAGAACCTATAGGCTGGCTAGCAGATCCTCTGACTGAAAACTAAAGTAGAAACTTCAGAGAAAGATGGAATAGGAATTTTATGCTAAATGATTTGGCAAAATAAACATTTAACAGTCATAGGAGGAGATACCACTATTTTTAAAGGGAGTTTATACACAAGCATGGTAAGCAAACATGTACATTACTTACATCCCATGTTCACATTGGGGTGAAAACAACTTTGAAATGACATAATATTAGGCTCTATATGTTGAAGGGTGAACAAAGAACACAAAGATACTTTGTGTACTGACTCCATAACCACCCCAAGGTCAGTGGTAAGTCCTTAGAAAGAAATGCTTTGTAAACTGGTCAGGTGTCATGTTGAAATTGTAAAGCAGGGGCCCAGGCAGCCAAGGCTATTGGTGATTGATTGAGTCAGTGGAGTAGTATTCCATTTATATTCCAGAGCTGGTTTCTTTTTAAGTCATAGAAAAACAACAAACAAACAAAAAATCTCATAAATGTTAGTGAAGAAAAAGGGTACACTGAAGCATGACTAATATTATCATAATGGCCGGTAAACTTAATGTATATACTTGAGTATAAGCCGAGGTTTTTCGGCATTTGTGCCGAAAAACCCGAACTCGGCTTATACTCGGGTCATACAGGTTATTTGATTCAGTGGGCGCGCACCTAATCAAATGCACGTAGTCTCCAGTCATCTTCTGCCATCTGCTTGAGGGGGCGGTGCTTCAGCTCAGTCCACAAGTTGCTGCTGAGCTGAAGAGGTAGGTGGCTGAACTGAACTGTATTCCACTGAACTATTTAATCCACAACTATATAACCCACAGCTTGATTACCTGTTAAGCTATGGTTTTCTGCACTTTATTTAAAGTTTTAAAGTTGTTGCTAGTTTATAGTTTAGCAATAAATATTGAAAAGCATTTAACCTACTGATTCCTAAATTATTGTAATTGTTTTGGGTATATATTTTTATTTTTGAATTTTACCAGTGGCTTCTGCATTTTCAACCTTGGCTTATACTCGAGTCACTAAGTTTTCCCAGTTTTTAGGGTAAAATTAAGGGGGTCGGCTTATACTCGGGTTGGCTTATACTCAAGTATATGCGGTAACTTTTTTTTCTGGCATCTTGTTACTCAAGTGGAGTTTATTCAAGGCTTAAGAATTTATTTTACTTCCCCACATTCATTCATTAGCAATGTTTTACTGAATTATTTGTCTCTAGCAGTCAATGTGGGAAGATAGAGATGATCCCACCTTATTGAAAATAGATTAAAAAATAAACACACTATAGGTAGAATATTTTTCTGCAGTAGGTCCCCTGGCTTGGAGATTCAAAGAATGAACCCACAGAATACACAGATTAGTGGTAAGATAGAATTTATATATAGAAAGGAACACAGAAGGAAGGAAAGGCACCAGAATCTCTGAAAGAGGAGGGAGACCCAACTGGAGAGTCCTGAATGAAACTTTTTTCTAAGGGGTTTTATAAATAGGGAACTCTTGATAATTAATTACATTTGACCAAGACCTGGCAGAAAGAAGACACATTTTCAATGCTGACTAGAAAATGAGTGTATTAACAAATGAATGTGGTTCCTCCACCTCTGGGCGTTGTAGAAAGGAGACCACTTCAGAAGAGGCCTGGCTTACATGAAATAGTGGAAAAACTGCTTTTTCCCTCTTTTCCCTGTATTCAGAGAGTGCAGTTTGGAGAAAAGGAAGGCTGTTTGTTTAAACTTAGGAAATAGAGGTTCTTCTCCAGCCCTGCATGGGGGAACCCTATATCAACACATTAATTTCCAATTGCAAAACATTCACATGAAACAAAAAAACAAAATATATAGAAAATATACAGAAAAGATCTATTTAGAACGAATAGGGAGGGCATCCTTGAGGCAGTGTCATTGAAATAGAAATCTAAATTAGAGAAGGGAAATACCCTTTTGAGAAGGTGGAGAGAAGGTGGGGAAAAGACATTTAAAAACACATGCACATTTCCTGAAATGGAATAAAGCCTGGAAAAATTGGAGAATTAAGAGAGGTTTTGCCTCACCATAATGAGCTAATGATTTGAGAAAATTTAAAGATACAAATAGATCAAATTATGCCTAAGTTTGTAGGCTTTGATGAAGACTTTGATTGTATTCTAAGTGACATGGGGATACACTGATTGATTTGAAGAAAAGAAAAAAACTTGGTCAAATTTTTACTGCAGTAATTAGGCTATGCTGGAAGGAAAAAGGAACAAAGTATAAAGAATCTGGAAGCAGGGAGACTATTTTTGGAGAGTGATTTTCTTTTGACATTAGTTAATACTATTACTCATGCTTCTTTATTTTATCAGTGACTTTATTCTCCATTATTGAAGTCAGAAACCTAGGAAACATCATTGCCTCTCTTTTGTGAATTAAGGTGACAACAGCAGAGATAAAGACAAGCAGGCATGCTGAACACTATTTAAAGGATGATATCAATAGACTTCCAGGGAATTTGACATAAACTCACAGAAATTTGAAGAATCAAGGATGGAGTGAACAAGCAACATCACCCACAGGCCTAGGTAGGTGATGCTAATACAATAGCTGCACGAAATCAAGAATCATTGAACTATGAAAAAAATCAGAAAAATGGCATTGGGTTAATAAATATCCTACATTTAGAAATACTTGTAAAAAATGAAGATCCCTAGAAATTTGCTATATGTGTTATTCATTAGACAATAAAATATAAATAAATAAAATTTGCTGTGTATGTTATTCATTAGACAATAAAATAAGAACGTCAAATAAATTCAAATGGATTAAGAATGTTCGTAAGGAAAAACAAAACAAATATCATGCCAAAAACAACAGAAAAGAAAAGCAAAAGTCAAGCCATGACAATATGAAAGAATAAACAAAAAGAGCAAAATTTGTATATATAAGAATTTTTAAATATTTTTATTACTGGAATTTTTTTCTTAGTAGGTCCTTGGTCTTGGGGATTTAAAGAATGAACCCAAAGACCAGAGATCAGTGGTAAGACAGGATTTTTATTAGATGGAAAGGAATACAGAAGGTGTAAAGAGCACCAGAGCTTCTGGCAAAAGGGCAGACCTAAGTTAGAAGTCTGCCTCATGGGCCCTTTGCCCCTAAATATTACATTTATGGCCAGGACTTGGTAGGTGGAAAAACATCTTTTCAAAGTTGATGAGTTCATTAAGGAACAAAATGCAGTCTCTCCTCCACTAGGACAAGGTTATTTTAGGGAAGGGATTAGGGTGTGTGCTCCTTATATAAGGAGAAACTATTCAAAACCTTTTGTTTTGTTTTGTTTTGTTTTTATTAAATCATAACTGTGTACATTATTAATATGATCATGGGGCATCATATGCTAGTTTAACAGACCGGTTGATACATTTACATCACACTGGTTAACATAGCCTTCCTGGCAATTTCCCAGTTATTGTGTTAAGACATTTACATTCCACATTTACTAAGTTCACATATACCATTGTAAGATGCACCGCAAGTGTATTCTCGCCAATCCCCCTCCCCCTCCCCCCTCCTCCCCCCTTCTCCCCCTTCCCTACCCTCCCTTTCCCCCTTCCCCCTATTCCTAGGTTGCAATTGGGTTATAGCATTCATGTGAAAGCCCTAAATTAGTTTCATAGTAGGGGTGAGTACATTGGATACTTTTTCTTCCATTCTTGAGATACTTTACTAAGAAGAA
>CAUYPK010102265.1:0-35466 GCA_963574355.1 Loris lydekkerianus | reverse complement strand
CTACATACAATAACTAAGAAAATGCCATGAAGGCTACATTGAACAGTTTGATGAGAATATTTCAGATTGTATATGAAACCAGCACATTGTACCCCTTGATTGCACTAATGTACACAGCTATGATTTAACAATAAAAAAAATTGGTAGATGACTTAATGTGATGTCTGGGATTGTTTTGAAATTTTTTTAATGTTTAAATGAGGGATAAATTAAATAACATTGGCAGAATTCTAATAGTTAGGAAATCTTGGAATAGAAATCTGGGAGCTTCTTTATATTCTCCTATTTTGTATGCAAGCAGAAGATTGAGGAGGGAAGGCAAGTGAGAGTCAGCTCTTCCCCACGTTTCCCTGCAGATCCCTAGAGCAAGGACTCCCATTCTTGTATCATATTAGAACTCTCTGGACACTTAAAAGCCCATGGCCTAGCCCAGCCTAATTGCATCATAATCTCTCCCAATGGGACCCAAGTATCAGTATTTGTAAAGCTTAGCAGGTGTTCCAGTATGCAGCCTCGGCAAAGAACAGGGAACTTTAGAAATGACCACCAGGCTGACGTTTTAAAATGCATGAGAATGAGTCATAAAACTGGAATGAGATTGTTTCCTCACAAAGAGTGGCTGCAAATTTAGGAAATTGGGAAGAAATCTGATGATACACCTACCTACAGAGAAAATTTAGACACATTTGGAAAAATGAAACTATTCATTGATATCCCCAAAGAGTTGGAAATCCTCCATTACATTAGTTAGACGTAAAATGGGGGTTAAAATAGCATCTGACTCAGATGGTTATTTTGATATTTAAGAGAAGTAAGTGGAAAATTCATGAGGGCAGAGATTCTGTCTGTTTTGGCCAATCCCTAAAGTCCTTATACTGAGTCCTAGCACATAGCAGGCTCTCAGATGGATTCGCTGAATGAATAACCATGAGCAAGTGCTAACCAAATGTGACCTTATGCTCAAGATCAGTCTATTAAAACCTCCAAATTAATCCACTCTTCTTCAACTGAGTTCTCCAGATGTGGAGGCTGGGATAAGGACCTGTTTATTTTGGGAGGTGATCTCAGGAAACCAGAGAGACAGTGAGACAGGGAAGAGAGACCCAATAAAGGGTACTTGATTGAGCTGACGACTGCTGTCGAAACCACCCTTTACAAACTAAAAAAAAAAAAAAAAAAGAGTACAGGGAGAGAACTGTGGTAAGGGCCTACATTTTGCAAAGGCATAACTAAAAAAAGTGATAAAAAAAAAAAAAAAAAAACAGCCATTATTCCCTAGTTTGCTTTCCTAGAATTGCTACGCAGGAGTCACACAGCTGATGGTCATAAAGATTCTTAACTTTCCCAGGCATAACACCACCCTTGTGAAACTTAAGCCTGGTTTCTGAGATGTCTTCCAGGCCCTGCTTTCCTCTGGAGCCGCTGACCCACCCAGGCCAGCAGGCCATACCAAGGAACTCACTCAACTGGTCTTATGGCCCCCACCCAAGAACCAGCTCAACAGAGAATACAATTTCTACATCCCTATGGTTCTGCCCTGAACTCAGTCCATTAGCAGACCCAATTGCCTAGCCCTTTGCCTGCCAAACTATTATATCTTTAAAAATATATTCTCTAGAATCTTCAGGGAGGTAGATTTGAGAAATTTCTCCTGTCTTCTCATATGGCACCAGCAATATCAACTCTGTCTCTACTGTAAACCCTGCTGTCTCAGGGTTTCCTCCTGAGCAGTGGGCAATGAACATAGGTGGATGGTAACACTACATGTCAGTCACACTAGGGGAGACACGCAGAAACACAGCTTACAATCTTTGGTTTAAGGCTGCAAGTAGTGTGGGACCAGGGCTAGGCCTGTATCCATCCACTCCTGCACCCACTGGTTATTAGTGACTGTGGGAACATCAAAACCCTCACACTTCTAGGCCACAGCATACAAGCTGAGTGAGCTCCTTGCATGTTGGAGAAGTGGCTAAAGCAGAAAGAGCTGAGATCCATGAGGGCTTGCAGCAGGAGGTGGTCTGTGTGAGAGTTCCCACCACTCTGCTGCTGAAAGCAGAGGAGGGCAGAGGGTATGTAGCTGGGGACACGAACAGCATCTGCTCCCTACCTCCCAAATAATCAAGCGTTAACAGGTGTTAACTATTTATAAAGTTCCCTGCGTGTCTCAGGAGACAAGCATGATATCTAATCACGAAACAATTTTATAATTTAAAAAGGGATTTGATTCTCTTCTCTGTCTAGACAGAAAATAAGCTCGGAGACTGACTCAGACCCTGGATGTTTAAACAGAACATTCTGTGTGCACCTTAAGTTAAGATACATTAATCTCTAGTGTGGAAAGTCAGATTAATACACACTACTTTGCAGGGAAACTAATTAAATTTTTCTATCTTCTTCTTTGGCCTCTATCAATTAACTGTAATTTAAACTTTACCTAGGTCTCTCCATAGAGGGAATAAAGCACACAACCAAAGTTCTGGAAAGCAAATATGGCATTCCTCTGGGGAAACTTGTAAAGTATGAGATAAAAGCTGAGGACTTGGATAGTTTGGTCTGCAACTGATTATAAACTCTGTTCTTCAAGGAGGATAAAACCTGGAAGGTACAAAAAAACTTAAAAAATATGCTGACCCATATTATCCATTGCAAGGAGAAATTAATGACATCATACAGCTCAAAAAAATAAATCAATTTAAAAATAGATCCAAACACAGGGTGAAGAAAACTATCCTACATAATATTGCCCCTCTGGGCTTTTTCTTATGTGGGTCTAGATGCTTCTACAGGCTAACTAAAGAGCTAGCAGAAGGAATGATCAGAATAAGAGAAGTACAGAACTATATTTGAAAGTGAATAGGACTTTGGCCCTCCTTAGCCTGTGAAATCTAATAGGATGACATTAACAGAAATAACTCATCTTGCCCCTACAGAGAGCTGTAAGTGTTTCTTGGAGTACCAGGTATATCTCAGGTATGTTTATGACCATGTCAGCTCCACCCGAGTGCTGCTGTTGTCTCTGTACCTGGGATGTCCTCCCCCTTCCACTGCAGCTGAAATCCCAAGGTATCAACATTGAACAGCAAATTTCCCTTCCTCTTATGCTCTGTTGCAAGAAGTATCAAAGCCATGTGGCTGATGCCTTGTCAAGTTTTATATGCAGCACACCTCTTCTCCAAAGGACCCTCACTTATATGAAATCCAAGGAGTAAAGATTAGACACAAACTAATACTTCAAAGTCCTCCCAGCCACAACTTCTTGGCTCTGGCTGCTGGTTCAAGACTTCTTTGCTGCTCCTTCATTCCTTAGAAGGAATCTTCCTTTGGCTTTCTTTCCTAGGAAGCACCTCCAACCTTCCAAACATGCTCAGGTAATCCTGAACCCACACCTCTCATAAAAACAAAAGTAGGCTCAGCGTCTTTAGCTCTTAGGGTGCTGGCCACATGCACCAGGGCTGGTGGGTTTGAACCTGGCCAGGGCCTGCAAAACAACAACAACAACAAAAATAGCCGGGCATTGTGGCAGGCACCTGTAGTCCCAGCTACTTGGGAGGCTGAGGCAAGAGAATCACTTATACCCAAGAGTTTGAGGTTGCTGTGAGCTGTGACGCCACAGCTCTTTATTGAGGGCAACATAGTGAAACTGTCTCTAAAAAAAAAAGAATAGTTTTATTTTCTTTACTCAGTTTTCAATGCTTGTTCTCCTTAATAAGCATTATCACTGTCCAATTGCTTAATTAGTTGCACTAAACTTACTTAGAGGATCATGTTAAAATGCAGACTTGGTTTCAGTAGGTCTCAGGGTGGGGTCACAATTCTGCCCTCTTTATAACCCCTCAGGTGATACTGATGCTCCTGGTCCTGAACCAACACTTGAGAACTGAAATTTAAGAGACTTCCTAATAAATATGACATGGTTACCATTTGACTAGGAAAATAAATTTATCCCTATATAGTCAGCAGTACAGAGAAGCCTATGTCTCAGAATGAGAATTCTCAGAATGAGAATACCTATTCTTGAAAAATGCCCAGGACATGGTCAATGACCGAACTCACATGCAGATCCTCTGCAGCAGAGGGTCTCAAACTTGAGTGTGCATCAGAGTCCCCGGGGGAGGGGGGGAGTAATTAAACACAGATGTGGACACCACCCCCAAAGTTTCCCTTGAGTAGGTCTAGATCGAAGCCCACGAATCTGCATTTCTTTCTTTCTCTTTTTTTTTTTTTTTTTTTTTTTTGAGACAGAGTGTATGTCGCCCTTGGTAAGTACCTAGGTGTCATAGCTCATAGCAACCTCAAACTCTTGAGCTTAAGCAATTCTTTTTCCTCAGCCTCATAAGTAGCTGGGACTACAGGCGCCCACAACACTCAGCTATCTTTTTGTTGTCATTGTTGTTTAGCAGGCCCTGGCCAGGTTCAAATCTGCCAGCCTCCATTGGGCCAGCACCCTAACCACTGAGTTACAGGTACTGAGACTGAATCTGCATTTCTAAAAAGTTTCCAGGTGATGCAAATGTGGCTGGTCCAGGGACCACCTTGAGAGCCACTACTCTAGCAACAGTGGGACCAGTAAATCTCCTGCGGAAAGGAAAGACAGCTTCTAGTCATTAGTGTGAGGATAAGTTACCCTCTGGGTTCACAGAATTTTTAAATAGTTCTGGCTGGACTTCTCTGCCTCCTAATATGTATATGTCTTCCTATCCCAGCAGATGTTCACAAAAGCCTTTCAGTATTAATCTCCATCCCTTCACTTGTAACCTAGCTGAGTCTTTGTATTTAAAATGGATTACTTTTAGACAATATACAGTTGGGTCTTAACTTTTCTAATCCACTCTCCACTCTGATAATTCCTGTCTTCCTATTGATATATTAAATCCCTTTATATTTAAAGTAATTATTAATGTAGGTATATTAAAATCTACCATGTTTTCAACATTAAATATTGGTTGCAGTTGGTCTTTATTCTTTTTAATTTTTTTTTTTTTTTTTGAGACAGAGCCTCAAGCTGTCCCCCTGGATAGAGTGCTGTGGCATCACAGCTCACAGCAGCCTCCAACTCCTGGGCTCAAGTGAGTCTCCTGCCTCTGCCTTCCAAGTAGCTGGGACCACAGGTGCCTGCCACAATACCCAACTATTTTTTGGTTGCAGCCATCATTGTTTTTGGCGCACTGGGCTGGATTCGAACCTGCCAGCTCAGGTGTATGTTGCTAGTGCCTTAACCACTTAAGCCATAGGCTCCAATTGAACTGTATTTTCTGGATGTATCAATTATACCTCTTTTTAAAAATTTTTTAGAAGGAAGGGGGGAGGTTTGGGTGGAGGGAGGGTGATGGGTTGGGCCACATCTATGGTGCATATTTTTATCTATAATAAAAAATAAATAAAAAAGGAAAAAAAAAATTTTTTTAGTAGTTACCCTAGTACACCATGTATTCTTAACTAATCTAAATCTATTATCAAATAACAACATATCTCTTCATATGCAGGGCATGCACCTGAAAGCAGACTTCTGGTCCCAGTTCCTTGTGACATTGCAGTCATTCATTCAATTCATTTATTCATATGCTGACAATGACCCAATATACTGTTATTACTTCAAACAGTATTAGGTCAATAAAGATATTATTTTACCTTCATTTATTCCTTCACCAACACTCTTCCTTTTTTTGTATAGATCAAGTTTCTCACCTGTTTCATTTTTTCTTCTGCCTAAAAATGGATTTTAACATTTCTTGCTGGAAATATCTGGTGGTAACAAATTTTCTCAGTTTTTTTTTTTTTGTTTGTTTGTTTGTTTTTGTCTCCTAAATTATTTATCCTTCACTTTGGAAGGATAATTTTGCTAAATGTAGAAACGCACCTAGGTTGGTGAGTTTTCTCAGTCAATACTTTAAATATTTCATTCCATGTTCTTCTTGCTTACATGGTTTCTGATTGAAAGTTTAGTGTAATTCTTGTCTTTGTTTCCTCTTGTGGTAAATAGTCTCCCACCCCCACCGACTGTCTTCTTTCAGATGATTTTCTCTTCATCTTTGGTTATCATCAGTTTAAATAGGATATGCCTAGGTGAGAGTTTTTGGTCATTTAACCTGTTCGTTGTTCCCTGACTTTCCTAGATCTGTGGTCTGGAATCTCATTTATTTTGGAAAATTCTCAGCTATTTTTACTTCAATAATCCTTCGGTTCTCTTTTTTCCTCTGGTATTCCAACTACATATATGCTACACCTTATGAAATTGTCCCTCAATTATTGAGTGTCTTCCTCTGTTTGTTGTTTTGTTTTCTCTCTTTTCAGTCTGGGAAACATCTGTGAACAGACTAGGCTCACTGACTCTTTTACTGTGTCCCATCTTCTGATGAGTCCATCAAGGACATTCTTCACTACTATTACAGTAGGGTTTTTTCTAGCCTTTCCTTTTGATTCTCTTTTAGAGTTTTCAACTCTGCTTATATTAATCTGTTCATAGATGTTCTTTACTTTTTACATAAAAACTCTTAGCACATTGATTATAGCTATTTTAAATATCCTGTCTGATAATTCCAAAATTTGTGTCATATATGAATATAGTTCTAAAGATAGTATATTATATTTATCATATTATTTGCCTTTTAGTATGCCTTGTAATTTTATGTTGCAAGCCAAATATGTTAAATCATATAATAACAATCAAATTATATATGTCTTCAGTGTGAAGATTTATGGTCATCTGAGTAGGAGTTGGGCTATCTTTAAGGTTTACTGCAGCTTCTAGAAACTTCAAATTCCCCTAATATCCTTGTTTTCGTCTTCCTTTTGACTTTAAGCTTCCCAAATTATTCCTCCTTATAGAGAATCTGTATCTTGCAGTTCTTTTGGCTGTAATCTAGTATTATTATACTGGAGCCCTGATGATGTGGTGGTAAGGTGAGCGGAAAAACTGTTCTAAAGTCTTATTAGGTCTTGATAGTTCACGACTTGTTGCTGTGAACTTACAATTGTTTCTCCAGCAATTCTTCTCTCCCTACCCCCAACTTTGTGGGCTTGATCATTTCCAGTCTTTTTCCTCGACCCCCTGACTTTTTTTTTTTTTTTTTTTTTTTTTTTACTAAATTTTTCCCCCTTTGGTGGGATAGGAAGACTAGAGAGGTTTGAAGTGGAAGGAATGTGCTTCCTCCAGATGTGATAAGGCCTATCAAAATTTTTACCTATCATAGTCCCAGCTACTTGGGAGGCTGAGGCAAGAGAATTGCCTGAGTCCAAGAGCTGGAGGTTGCTGTGAGCTATGATGCCATAGCACTCTACTGAGGGTGACAGAGTGAGACTCTGTCTCAAAAAAAGAAAAAAAAAATTAAAAAAAATCTTTCTCATATATTCATTATGAGAATCTGGTAAGGTTCTTGGAACTAAAATCTACATCTAAATCTGAATCTGCTGCAGCCCCAGGCATTTCTCACTGTCACAATACTCTATACTCAGCCTCCAGCAATTTGCCAACATTACACCAAAGTGTTCTTACTGTTTATGTTTCCAGGAGCTCCCATTTCAGGTAAGTTGCTCTCAGTTGTGTCTCTCTAGGGGTACCTGTTTCCCCAGATTGTAGGGTGGCAGTTTATCCTCTCACCTCATTTTATAATAAGTCCAAGAAAATTCATGAATTTTCCGTTTGTCTAACTTTTTCTGGATTGTAAGAATGAGAGTGACATCTTCCAAATTCTTCATATGTAGAAGCTCAAACCAGAAGTCCTTTCCATGTTAACCAAAACACAAATTCCCATAAAGAAAAGCTCTCAATAAAAAGAAAAATAAATGTGTAAGGCATTTTTTTTATTATTATATCTCCCACATTGACATTTATTACCTTAACAACATTTCTAGCAAAAATGAGTAACAAATTCAATAACTGAATTCATACTGACAGGTTTCATTTTGATCCATTAGCCAATTTGGAAAAAACCATATCAAAGGGATTAAAATTAAAAAGCACATTTTCCTGGGTATATATAATATTTTTAACTAAAACTCCAGACAGGTATAAGCTGCAAAAACTCAACTGCAGATTCTTTTTTTAATGCAAGGCATTTAAAAACCAAATATTGGTGGGGCACAGTGGCTCACACCAGTAATCCTAGCATGCTGGGAAGCCAGATGAGTGGATAGCTTGAGCTCACATATTTGAGACTAGCCTGAACAAAAGAGAGACCCTGCCTCTAATAAAAAAAATATATATATATACATATATATATATATATATATATGTATATATATATATAAAAAATCCAAATCACTAACGCATTTTCTTCAGAACTCTGTTGGGAAACAGGACTAGGAAATGACAACCTAGGTGCATGGACCTGGTGTTTCTTCCCAGAATAGCCACAACCTTCCTATAGAGAGGCTGGTTTTATTCCAAGCTCACTCTAACAAAGATGACCTTTTCTTATCAAAAATGATTATATTTAAAGAGATCTGGTTTCAGGCACAATGTAGCCAACACACTAAAAAAAAAGCCATAACTGTGTTCCCCATTTCAAAGATGAATGATTTACAATAATATGTAGCCATAATATAGGAAGTGTCAGTGTTAGGCAACATTCTTAAATTTAAAAATTGAATTCTTTCACTCAGTTTCATGCAATCTCAATACTAACTTAGAATATGTTCACCTCCTTGTCTATGGGTACATTTTCCAAGTGTTTAAATTATCCTATTGTCCACTTTTTACTTGTGTTAAAAATGCCTTATTCAAATATTAAATAAGATTAAAACCCAGAGAAATATAAATTAAAAGAAGAATGAAGTATATTTTTACCCATATTTCATTCACAAAATAAACTCCAGCAGAGCAGAGAGCATGGTGGGGCAGAATTCAGGGGCCAGATGACCTGGATTTGAATCTCTGTTACCTGGCTTACCACTGTGTCATCTTAGGAAAATCACTTAACTACTCATCTTTAAGCTTTGATGTCCTCACCTGAAAATGGGAGCAATCATAGCATCTGTAAAACTAAATGAGAGAATCCATGAAAAAGCTTAAGATAATATTCAACAGACAGTGAAAACTATGTTAAGTTTTAATTATTGTCAAGTCCAGTGTCATCATGCACGTCTGGAACGTTCCAATGTGTCAATTCCACACAAGAGCACCCTGTAGCCAATGCACACTTCAAACCTGTTGGCTGCAGTTACCTAATACTTCCCAGCACTTGGGAGCCCAACGCGGGAGGATTGACTGATCTCATAGGTTTGAAACCAGCCTGAGCCAGAGCAAGACCTTGTCTCTAAAAATAACCAGGCATTGTGGAGGGCGCCTATAGTCTCAACTACTTGGGAGGCTAAGGCAAGAGAATGGCTTAAGCCCAGGAGTTTGAGGTTGCTGTGATCTATGACACCACAGCACCCTACTGTGGTGACAAGTGAGACTCAGTCTCAAAAAAAAAAAAAAATTACCTAATACTTTGCACCCATTTTCACTTCTTCACCTCCACTATCTCTTCAATCCTTTAAGTGTCAGACTTTTGACACATTTTTGACTTCTAATTTCTATTTGTTCTTCTCCATGGAATTCCACCTCCAGCTTGGATTTCATAACAGAATTTCAACTTCACTAAGTTTTGTTGTCAGCAAATCTCTACACAGAGCTTACACTACCCTTCCACCTCCTGTTACATGGAGAGATCCACGCCACTTGACCCTTCTCTGACCTCTTGGATCCCCATCTACTCTCCAGACTTTACTTGGTGATGCCATAATCAGTAAATTATTTCAAAAGGCTCTGTGAAAATATATATAAAGAGCTTAAATATTCATCATCCCCTAAGACTCAGAAATCTCACTTTTAAAAATACATCCTCAGAAAATCATACAAAGCATAGGGGGGAAATACAGCATTAACATTTTTCAATACAGTTTTATTTATGATAGTGATAAATAAGAAGCAGACTAAAAGCCCTACAGTACAGGAATGCTTAATTAACTTATGACACATCCACTCCATGGAATATTATGCAGTCATAAAAAGAATAATTATAAAGACTACATTACAACTTAGAATAATACTCATGAGTCAAATGAGAAAGCCAGAGATGAAACTATATTTTCTGTATAATTGCAATTATGTAAAAATATGAATGCACATAGAAATAAAGAAATACTCAAAAAAAAATAGTTAATTGTGTTAATGGGATTGTGGGTTGTTGTTTTTTTTCTGTTTTTTAACTTCTCATAATATTATTACATTGTTTCTACAATAAAAAAGTCCCTTATAAATATAAATAAACAGTTACAAGCCCAAATTCAGCTTCCAGAATATCTTATACTTTTAGCTACAGTGATTTATATTTAAGGCTTAATTTCTCATGCTCGAAGGATGTTCTAGAGGCAAATATTTTTCTTTCCAGATAGAATAAAGGGTGTAATTTTGTTTACTGAGGAAAATGTGATGCCCATGTTGAGTAATGTTATACAGAGATAATGCTCTCGGCTCCTCTGTGAGCAGGGCATGCATTCTGAATTGTTTTCCCTTCATGGGGATGTATTTGAGCTGAGCTAGCCTCTCTCCTTTCATCTTGCTCTCTGTTCAGCTGATAATGAAGTATCTGTAAGGCTAGGGACAGGGGGCATTTGGGAGCCTGGTCAAGCAAAGCAAATTGACCCATCCACTGAGCATACCAAGACCTTGGCCAAATGCTTAATCTGAACAAGCTAAATTGAGATATAATAGCATTGAGATAAAAATGCTTGTAGGTGATTCTGTGCCAACCAGATGAAGCACATTCTTTGAAAACACAAAGACAAATTACCTAGAATACCACCAGATAACAATTGTGTGTGTTTTAATGTAAAGCATCTGAAGAAATAAGGGGAATTGTCCAGGCTAACATATAAAAAAATACATGATATACTTAACTGATTTTGTTATCTTGAGAGTGGTTGCTGTAAAAGTGAGCTGGGCCCCCTCTTGCTGTCTTGTGCCCTCTCACCCTTTCACCTTCTGCCATGGGATGACACTCCATAAAGGCCCTCTCCAAACATCACCCTTTGACTTTGGACTTCCCAGCCTCTAGAACTGTAAGAATTTTTTTTCTTTATAAATTAGCTACTTTATGGTATTCGGGGGGTGGGGGGGAGATATGAATTAATTAGAATTTTTTGCCCAAAGGCCAGCAGGTGCTAGATAATTTTGAGAAAGCATAAGTTGGCAGGTGCCATGTTATCTTAAGGAATTATGATTCAGCCATATGATGTCATTGATTTGATCCCACTGTTGTTCTGGCCACTATATAAGGCCCCAAGGCTTTTCACCTGGGGAACGGTTCTTACGCTAGCTCACTTGCCCCAATGAGTTGAATGAAAGCAAATACTTGCTGGCCACCTCAAGCTGAATAAACCTTCCACTCCTTGGTTTTCCTTTGGTCTGTTTGAATCTGGTGCAAACCTCCTCAGCTCAACCTCTGGCACTGCACTGTACTAGCAGCACAAAACAGACTAAAATACTCACAGCCATATACTGTACTTAAAATTGTAGTCCCTGAGGTTGACAAGGGGAGGGTCTATAGTTAATGATCTCCTAACTCGGGCCTTCTTCCCTCTGGCCATCCTAGCTCTTTCCTGGCTTCTTCAAACCCATCAATAGGATTGTCTATATCAGCATTTTTCAACCTTTTTTGTATCACAGCACACATGAACCTATAGTTAAACTTCCACGGAACACTTAAATTATGTTGATCAAAAAAAAAAAGAGTAAAAACAATCACAACTATGGCCCAGGATGACGGAGGGAGGAGGAGGAGACAGGAGGGGAGGGAGGGGGGTCAGATCGAGGGAGGGTGAATGGTGGGATCATACCTATGGTGCATAATGCAAGGGTATATGTCAGATCTATTAAGTATAGAGTATAAATTTTGCATTAATTATTGTGTATAATTAACACAATAATTAAGTAAATGAGATGAGGTATATATTAACCAGTGTGATGTAAATGCTCCTAATTCTATATAAAATCAGCACATTGTAGCCTACAAATGCATTAATGTATACATAAAAAAAAGAGTAAAAAAATAATATACTTACTGTGCTTTGAACTACTTTCAAAATAATTTAATTAATGATCTTTAAAAATTTTCACAGCACACCAGTTGAAAATCACTTGTCTATGCATGCAGTGTCTAGGTCACTTCCCGCAACAATCTAGAGGTCTTGCCCTCCCCAATTCACTGAAATTGCTCTAAGGTCAGAAAAGAACTTTCAGTGACCATGCTGTCTCAGTCTTTTTCTTACTTGACTCTCCTGTAACACTGCATGCTGGTGAACACTTCCGAGTGTGATTTTCCTCACTCAGCTTACCCTTTCTCCCTGTGTTGACTTGCTTCCTACTATTCTCAGGGCACATGTCATTTTCTCTGTGTCTCTTCCTTTTCCTCATCCTGTCTTTAAATGTTGATATCCCTTAGCTTGCTGTGATTTCTCTGCCTGTGTGTTTCCAGGGAAGTTCCAACTTCCACTCACCCACTGATAATTTACAGGTCTATAATTCTATGCTAGAACTGTATGTCAAGGCCCAGCCTTTCTTAATTCTCCCTTGATGTTCTATGGGAGTACCTCAACTCTGCATGCCCAGTGCTAAACTTAGCTGTCTTCTTCCAGAGCAATTTATTCCTCCTATATTATTGCAAAAAAGTAATAACCTCAATCTAATCATGAGGAAACTTCAGAAAAATTCAAACTGAAGGACATACAACATATCTGATGAGTAATTTTCAAACATTTAAAGGTCAAGAAAGACATAAAAAGTTGTCACAGATTAAAGAATACTAACAAGACCTGAACACTAAATGCAATCTGGTATCTAGGATTGGATTCTAGAACAGAAGAGGAATACTAGTGGGAAAACTAATAAGAATCTGAATAAAGTCTATAATTCAATTAGTAGTCAATAGGTGTTAATTTCTTAGTTTTGGTAATTTTAACGTTGAGATTAGAAGGAGCTAAGTAAATAATGTTTGGGCTTTTTTTTTACTATTTTTCTATCATTTATGTAACTTTAATATCATTTTAAACTAAGAACTTTATTTTTTTTAATTAAATGATAGCTGTGCACATTAATGTGATCATGGGGCATCATACACTAGTTTCATAGACCGTTTGACACATTTTCATCACACTGGTTAACATAGCCTTCCTGGAATTTTCTTAGTTATTGTGCTAAGACATTTACATTCCACATTTACTAAGTTTCACATATACTCTTGTAAGATGCACCGCAGGTGTAATCCCACCAATCCTCCTCCTTCTGCCCACCTCCCCCCTCCCTCCCCTCCCTTTCCCTCTTCCCCCTATTCTTAGGCTATAAATGGGGTATAGCTTTCATGAAAGCCATAAATTAGTTTCATTAGTAGGGCTTAGTACATTGGATACTTTTTCTTCCATTCTTGAGATACTTTACTAAGAAAAATATGTTCTAGCTCCATCCATGTAAACATGAAAGAGGTAAAGTCTCCATCTTTCTTTAAGGCTGCATAATATTCCATGGTGTACATGTACCACAATTTATTAATCCATTCATGGATCGATGGGCGCTTGGGCTTTTTCCATGATTTAGCAATTATGAATAGGGCTGCAATAAACATTCTGGTACAAATTAAACTAAGAACTTTAAAAATAGGGCCAGGTGTGGTGTCTCATACCTGTAATCCTAGCACTCTGGGAGGCTGAGATGGATGGATAGCCTGAACTCAGGAGTTCAAAACCAGCCTGAGCAAGGGAAAGACCCTGCCTCTACTAAATATAGAAAAACTAGCCAAGTGTTGTGGCAGGCACCTGTAGTCCCAATTGGGGAGGCTGAGGCAAGAGAATCGCTTGAGCCAGGAATTTGAGGTTGCTGTGAGCTATGATGACACCACTCTATCCAGAGTGACAGAGTGAGACTCTGTCTCAAAAAAAAAAAAAAAACCAGCATGATTTGACAAATGGAAACACATCAAGCCAAAAAGCTTCTGCACAACAAAGGAAACAGTCCACAAAGGGAAGAGACAACCCACAGAATGGGAGAAAATATTTGCAACCCACCCACTTGACAAGGGATTAATACCTAGAACACATAAGGAGCTCCAACAACTCAATAGGACATCAAATAGTCTGTTTAAAGAATGGCCAAAAGATCTGAATAGACATTTCTCAAAAGAAGACATACCAGTGGCCATCAGGTATGTGAAAAAATGCTCAACATCATTCATCACCAGAGAAATGAAAACTAAAACTACAATGAGATATCATCTCACCCGAGTTAAAATGGCTTTTATCAAAAAGACAGGCAATAATGAATTCCAGAGAGGATGTGGAGAAAGGGGAATACTTGTACTCTGTTGATGGGAATGTAAACTAATGAAGAACAGTATGGAGGTACCTCAAAAAAACTAAAAATAGAACTACTATGTGACCCAGCCAGCCCACTGTTGGGTATATATCCAAAGGAGGGAAATTCGGTATATCAAACAGTTGTCTTCCCTCCTTTATTTACTGCAGCACTATCACAAGAGTCAAAATTTAGAATCAACCCGAGTGTCTGACAATCAATGAATTGATAAAGAAATTATGGTACACATACACAGTGAAATATTATATAGCCGTAAAAAAAGAATAAAATCCAGCCATTTAAAACAATATGGATAAAACTTTAGAACATGATGCTAGGTGAAACAAGTCAAGCACAGAAAGATAAATCTCACATGTTCTCATTCATGTGTGGGAGCTAAATATTAAAAACAATTGATCTATTGGAGAAAGAGAATAGAATGCTGGTTACCAGGGGCTGGGAAGTGTGGTAGGGAGTGGGGGATAAAGTGCAGGTGGTTAATGGATGCAAAAATATAGTTAAATAGAATAACAATATTTGATAGCACAACAAAGCAAATATAATCAATAATAAGTTAGGGAACTAAAAAAGAGGAATTGGAATGTTCCCAATACAAAGTAATGATAAATGTTTGCAGTGATGGATACCCCAGTTACCCTGATTTGACTAATTCGCATTGTATGCCTCTATCAGAGCATCATATGTACACCATAAACATATACAACTACCATATACACATATTAACTTCTTTGAAAGGCATAATTAAAAAAATGGTGTGCCCCTCATTCCTATAAAATCAAATCCAGTTTCCTTAGCATGACATATAACATCCTTCATGATCTGACCTACTTGTTCATCTTTATCTTCTACCACTACTCATGACACATCCAGTGTTTCAGCTCTGCTAAACTTCTTACCTTGTGTCTTAGTCTGTTCATACTTCCATAACAAAATATATTATCTGGGTTATTTATAAACACAAAAAATTTATTACAGTTCTGGAGGTGGAGGAGTCCAAAATCAAGGCACCAGCAGATTTGGTATCTGGTGGGGGCTTGCTGTCTGCCTCAAAGCTTGTGCCTTGTTGCTGTGTCCTCAAGTGGTGGAAGAAGCAAGGTAGCTACCTTCAACCACTTATATAAGGCCACTAATTCCACTCAGGAGGGTTGAGCCCTCATAATTTGATAACTTTCCCAAAGGCCTCATCTCTTGATACTATCAGTTGGATATTGGGTTCTAATATATGCATTTTGGAAGGATGCTAACATTCGTATTATAGTACCTTATACTATTTTTAATGAACATACATACATATACACCACATAAGTCTATACACAATTGCCCAATTTTGTTATTAATAGACTCAGGATAAAAAAAAAAAAAAATAGACTTGGGCAGTGCCTGTAGCTCAGTGGGCAGGACGCTGGCCACACACACCAAGGGTGGTGGGTTCGAGCCCAGCCTGGGTCTGCTAAACAACAATGACAACTGCAACCAAAAAATAGCCGGGCATTGTGGTGGGTGCCCATAGTCCTAGCTACTTGGGAGGCTGAAGCAAGAGAATAGCTTAAGCCCAAGAGTTTGAAATTGCTGTGAGCTGTGATGCCACAGCACTCTACTGAGTGTGACATAGTGAAGACTCTGTCTCAAAAAAAAAAAGTAGACTCAGGATGATATGCTGATTACCCTAATTTGATCATAACACATTGTATACATATATTGAAATATCACACTGTACCCATAGGTATATTCAATTATATGCCAATTAAAAATAATAATAAAAGCAAAGAAAAAAGGAATGATCATCTCCTGCAAATTTTTTTAAATAGACATAAGACTAAAATCCAAGTTTTCTGATTCCCAAATCACTGTTCTTTATTGAATCAATATCATTCCAATGCACTCATTAGGCTCAAATTATGATATTTGACATACCACAGCTAAGTCAGGGTAGTCAACTCAGTTTTACCATCAGCTTAATTGAACATTTTGACAGTGAGTAACACTCAAGAATGTTATAAGTTACAAATGGCATTGAGGACTCTGAACTCATCCATCTCAAATGCAAACACTATAATCAATTCTCATAAAGCTTCGGCACATTATGGGCACATTTATGTACATTCACAAAGTGCATATTTCTGCTCTTATCAGCCCTGTTTCAATCCTGTCTAAATCCTAAAGTGAAAATGAATCTCACAGTGAAGAAATTATTGGTGCATATGAAGCACCATCCAACGCCTAAATTGCAACCAGGAATTTGATTCTTTTATTCATAGTTCAAAATGGTTGCATTATTATTCAGTAATTAAGATGTGCCATTCTAAATTTTTCATGATCTCCCATAAGAGAGTAAATTTTTTCAAAAATATTCCCAGAGGTGAACTACTTCAATAACCTGGTGTCGGTGAAGATGGCAAATAAAATGGCTCACGGACTTATGCTTTGGCAAACAGTTGAAATAGCTTTCCTTTACAGACGAGTGTTACCGGCTCATTGGAGGTTGATTGAGATCGGTTACTGTACATAAAGGTAGGCTGACAATTCTTTGAGTCCTATTGACTTTTAGGTTCTCAAGTTCTTTTCTGAAACCTTGATAAGCTAATGCTTTAGCACAGAGCAGAAAGAAAGTAAAAGCAGATGGACCTGGAGGCAACTGAGGGCTCTGAAATAAAAGAAATGAGTGTTAAGTGAAAGTCTCTATTTCTCAGTCTCTTGTGCTCTCTTTCTTGTCTGCAGAGGTAAAGGATGATATCCACATCCACGCACACATACACACATATTTTTAATGGCAACTTAAAGTATCAGAAGGGGGAATTTTTTTACCCCACTGAGGAAAAGAGCTACTAGAAGCCACAGGAGCAGTTAGGCAATCATAGCACGACAAAAAGGCCTGCATTCCCCTTGAAAGTTTTTCTTCACAGGATGCTGGCAAGCACCGCGCAACATTCTGCTGTTCACACAGGATGCGGTGGGAAATTGCTGGAACAGACCTAGTTACAGCGACTATACACAGCCTAATGATTGACCCTCCTCTAGAAACTGCTCACAGTCAGGTAAACAACACTTCTCCTTGAGAGTGCATTATCTGAGGATGCCAGCCGCCTGAAGTAGGAGGTATGTTTTTGTCTCCCAAAGACTGGAGGTAAATGTGCAGACGTGGAGGGGAGGGGCTGGCGGTTCCTGCACAGGCGCACCTGCAAACCAGCCAGGTGTGACCCGGGATGGACCAGGGGAAGATTTAGCCCTAAGTCCCTTTCTGAGGGAGAGCACAGAAGAGCACATAAAAGGGGCAACTCTCCTGAGGTAAATGACTTTATTGAAACATATTTATTGGGGTAACATAAAGGTAGATAAATGCACGAGATAGATGCTTGATACATTTGTAGAAAAAGTTCTGGAAGTATATAACTATTGTATTATCAGTGCTTGTCTTTGACCACTAAAATCGTGGCTGTTTTTTTTGTTTGTTTGTTTTGTTTTGTTTGTTTTGTTTTGTTTTGTTTTGTTTTCCTTAATTTCGCCTCTGTAGAGCATTTTATTTCTACAAGTCTCTGTGATAAGCTTGGTCACTCATTGGGAGCCCCAGCTCTAGGCAGCACCCTTTCTAAGAAAAAGATTAGGCTCGGCACCCGTAGCTTAGTGAGTAGGACGCAGGCCATATACACCAAGGCTGACGCGTTGGAGCCTGCTCAGGCCTGCTAAACAACAATGACAACAGCAACCAAAAAAAAAAAAAAAAAAAAAAAAAAAAATAGCCAGGTGTTGTGGTGGGTGTCTGAAGTCCCAGCTACCTGGGAGGCTGAGGCAAGAGAATCGCTTAAGCCCAAGAGTTGGAGGTTGCTGTTAGCTGTGATGCCATTGGACTTTACTGAGGGTGACAGAGTGACACTCTGTCTCAAAAAAAAAAAAAGATTAAACAAAAACAAAATAATGAGGTGACCCTCCTGTCTCTATAATGTTGTAACAGAAAACTAAAGAGGGAACTACAACGTTTTAAAACGGGATCTGGGTAATTTTCCCAAATGCTTTATTAAAAAGAATAGGGTGGCGCCTGTGGCTCAGTGGGTAGGGCACCGGCCCCATATACCGAGGGTGGCGGGTTCGAGCCCATTCCTGGCCAAACTGCAACAAAAAATAACCGGGTGTTGTGGCAGGTGCCTGTAGTCCCAGCTACTCAGGAAGCTGAGGCAAGAGAATCACCTAAGCCCAAAAGCTGGAGGTTGCTGTGAGCTATGATGCCATAGCACTCTACCAAGAGTGACAAAGTAAGACTCTGTCTCTAAAAAAAAAAAAAAGAAAAAAGAATAAATTTTTGGTCTATATTTCTATGGAAGGATAGAAATTTATAGATATTTGACAATTATCCCCCGAATGTTTTCATATTAGCTTTCTTTATTATTTTAAGCATGTTTTAAAGGTGTCTATAAAAATTGCAAATGAATTGCTTTACTGTAAGGACAGCATTAAACATTATATTAATGGAACTCTAAATAAGGAAGAAAATCTTAACCCACAAATCCTATCCACCACTATCCCCACATATCTGCAAAGAAACAAACTGTTCTCTTTCTCAGTTTTTATTTTACAGACGTTTGTTAACTTACATCTGAAATTAACTGAAATCTACCCTTCAGTTAACTCATTTCGATCAATCTCTTACAATATAAGCATTATATTAACAGTGCTTTAGTGACCTAAACTCTACAAAGTGCACGATTAAATACCATGATCTTTTGTATAAATGGCAAGATAAAGAATTGCTTTTTGGTAAAATTATTCAGAGATCTGATTTATTACACACAGTGTTTGTTATTAGGACTTGTGAGCCAAAGCTCAGCTTTACTTGGAGGCACTGGCTCATGGATATCCTCAACCTGAGAACAGGAAGCAAATGTTGTATCCCCACTATTGTAATAACTCACATTGTGTTGTTAATGTGCAAAGGGTATGTCCTGTCTACTATAAATATGATAGAAAATGTGCAATGACTTCTTTCCTTGAAAATAGTCTCAAAAGTGACTATTTTAAATGGATACTACTTATCCTATTAACTTTGAACTAATGCGTTTCCCCTTCTGGAAGAGTCACAGGAATGTTAAGATCCCTTTTAGCTCTGTCAGTGACTTCAACTATAGAGCCCTTGCCCAGTGTAAATCTTCAAGTTTAAAATTTGCCTTCATTCCTAAAGCAAGAGCCAAGAATAAGTTGTAAATGGATAAAGAATGAATGAACGTAAATGCTTCTGTGTAAAAGGATGTAGATCTAAATAGTGTTCTGGTTTCTTTTTGGGACAAGGCTTAAGAATTCCGACATGCTGAATATTCAAGAGTGTTCCCAGAAAATGTGCTGAGCCAAATTCATGGTAATATGGATGCTGTCTGTCTGCAAGTATCTCTGTTAATATGTTTATTACAAAGGTTGGAACAGAGACATCCCTCTTATTTAATAGATATGATAATGTAAGTAGCTATAAGAGATAAGCCCCCTCAAACTTTTCACAACATACCAAGAGAGGCATCTAGAAAGCAAAGCAAGAGCCAAAGTTATGGCTGGCTCAGATTTTTTTCCCCGAGATCTAATTTTAAAAACTTTAGTGCAAGCTTACTCCAGGCTTATTTTCTGCTGATGAACACAGCCTTGTGAACATCTGATAAAGTCATCTCTCCCTGCAAAATGGTACCAGGAATGTAGTTATGATTTTCAGCTCAAAATTTTAAATCAATCCTATTTACTAATGCAATTCTAGGTTTGCTTCCATTGCACTAGGCTAAAGATGTAGGTGACTTGATTCTATCTTTGCTAATTGTCTTTCTGAGCAGGACTGGCAAGGCAATGCACTCCACCTATCAGAAAATATGTTCCAATGACATCCATTTGGGAAATGAATGCAATGGTAGGTGATATGAGTATTTCTGGATAAATGTCAAAAATCCTCAACAAAAAAGTTCTCAGCCTGCTGAATGTGCATTTTGGAATTTGGGTGAGCAAAGGCTGGCAGCATAGCTTTCAGCTTCCTTCTGCTGAGGCTTTACAGGGGAAGCTATTCCATGGCCCATTGACAATGACCTTGGCTGGAGCCATTTTCAGGGAATTTCTTATTAAATCTCCATTTCACCCAATCTCAAAGCCTTGAAGATAAACGTGTAGCATATAGCTTCTATTATTCTGTCCCTGCAACTGGTTTTTAAAGCCATTAAGCCTATAGACAGGATAGATGCATAAAATATTTAGGGCCCAGTGCAAAATGAAAATGTTAAAAAATTGTTAAGAATTTCAAGACAGCAAAAGGACAACCTTAAATTCAGCACAGAATTCTTCTAAGGAGAAGGCCCTAGGTGACTGCACAAGTCCCATGTCCATGAAGATATCCCCAGCCTATAGAAATGTTATCTACCTTGTTCCAGGGCCATGTTTGTGTTTACTGGCTGTACTTCTCTCCATATAGTCAGTGTATTTCTTTTAATCAAATTCTTGCCTAGAGATAATCTATATGCATGCAGGTGTCTGTGTGTGTCTCAAGAACCCTAGGGAATACATTTTGAAGAGAAAAGTAGAGAATACTGACTCATTTATTCTGTCTCATCCACTCACTGCCAGGTTTGTGTAGTCCTTGGACTTATAGGCTAGAGCACAAGACACATACCTTTAATCTCTGCTGTAAATTATTTTTCAACCACAGAACATTGCGTTAAGAATAATATCAAATGTTCACACTCACAATACAAAAGGAATATTGAAAGGACAAATGTCAGTATTTTACTTAGAGGTATAATAAAAAGGCTACCAAGAGGTTATGCATGAAATATAAAATAAGAAATGCTAGAAATAGGCATACTTTTGTTGATATTAATAATCATTTGGTATTTAAGCGGGTATGATTTAGGACATGATTTGCTTGAATTATTTCCATAGCATAATAAATTCAGAATCATTATAAATAATGTAAGGATTTTCATTATTAACATTTTCTTTTCTTTAAAGCCTGAATTATCCAAAGATATTGAAAATGTTCCCATGTTGATGGACCTGGTTTTAATGACCTATCTAATGCAGCATCTCCAAAACATTATGTAGGTAAATAAATACAAAGAAGCAAAAGGCTTGAGAGAAAGAATGAAAAGAATATTCAATTATTTCTAGACAAGGTTCATTTTTAGAACAATTTGTGACTTTAACATGCACAGCTAGCGCCACCTATGGAAACAAGAATAAAAATTTTGTTGATAGCAAATAGGCTCTGAAACAATTTTGAACTGAATCAGATGTCACAAAGGAATGAGTTAGCATTTTAGTGGAACTTTTTGGTCTTTGTTCAGTAAACAAAGGGACCATACTCTAATGAGTCTCAGCATTGAGATTTATTGCACATGGAAAATATGGTTTATTATCAAGGCTACTTTTAAGTCTTATCCCAACCTATTATACAAGAAAAAAGAAAAAACAAGCATAACAATTTTACTGGAGAGGGAAAGATTATGGAGACTTTTGTTTTAACTACAATACCACATTGCTTGTGCTTCTCTTCCTTAACTTGTTTATTTATATTTTAAAATATTTTGTGGGTGCCTGGTTTCTGCCAGGTACTTTAAAGTACTCACTTTGTCCAGCAGGAACATCCAATCTAATTGGAAAAATATATACTGTCAACCATAAGTAGTGATGAGAGAGGATATCCAGAAAAAGTAAGATCTAAGAGAATAGAGGTCTTCTCAAGGAGACCCCAAGGATACACCTGCAATGTCCTTTCCATGGTAACTCAGCTCTTAGCAATTTGTAAAAACTTAACTTCCTGGGACCTGGAACTAACACTTGGTTTGGCTTCTGTAAAAGCCAGAGGTTCTATAAAAGCCAGAGGCCACTTCTCCAGCTTAATTCAAACTGACCAATGAGAAAGGTACCCGTGGACCAGAACCTTTTGACTAGAGATAAAAAGGAGAAGACTGAGCCAGTCAGGAAAGTGTGGCTGTTTTGAATTCTCCTGGGCTGTTGCTTTGCTGGCTAAAATAAACCTTTCCTCTTTTAAATACACTGTTTGGATATTCCTTCTCTCCACTGGGCCTTGTTTTCCTACAACATTTCTGGTTCCCTGACCAGGAACCAAGACCACCCGAGGAGAGAACAGGCTCAGACACACCTGGTTGTTGCCACCAACCCTCTGGACACCCACAAGGAGGCCCTTGATCAGCCTGGGTGACATGAACCACTGAGCATGCCAGGGATGGGTTTTACATCCCTGTGTGGTTGCCTTGAATGGGTGGAGAAAGGACCCTTTGGCAGGTCTTCAAGGAGTCAAACACCAAGAGGAACTAGCACACAGGAACTGGCACCTGCTTTGGGAGACATCTGAGGAAAGGTAGGATCAGTCGAGGCCCACCAAATTTGGTTGGGGGGGGTCCGATCAACCCCCTGGGCATTAGATTACCTGCAGGACTGGTGAGAATTATATGAGAGAGTGTGGGTGTGGTGTGACTTCAACAGACATTGAGGATGGGGTTCCAACTTCCCCTCACAGGGTCTAGGGGAGTGTTGGTTCTGAACCATGGTACAGGAGGATGCCTCCTACAGCTAAGTTTCAGTTTGAGTGGGAAATCAAGGCCGCCTAGGTTAGGAAATGGGTTGGAACTGTGTGTGTGTGAGTGCTTGGAGACTGACTGAAATGGGTTATAATAGGTGGGGCTCCTGACACCCCCCTTCATGGGGCAAAATGATTGTGTGACTGTCCCTCTCCCCATTTTTACCCCATCTGTGATGTGTTTGTGGTTTATCTGAGGGAAGGAAATGGGAAACACACAGGGGAAGCTCACCCCATTGTAACTGTTCTGAAGCATTTCCAGAAAGGATTTACAGGAGACTATGTGCTAACTATGTCTCCAGAGAGATTGAGAAATTTGTGTGAGCAGGAATGACTCAAATGCCCTATAGTTCAGGTGATTGTCATATCCTTTGAGATAAAATTAGTTTAAACCTGTTATTAAAGTTCAAATGTTTGAAGATTATAAAACTGCCACCTCTATAATATTTCTAAATTTGCTAGTTTCAACTTATGAGCTTATGTTCTTAATTTTAAGTCTCTGAATTCTGAGGTTTAGAGAGGTAGCTATGGTGAAGAACATGTTTCCCATCTTAGGCCAGCAGCTATAGGGCACAGTATCCTACATGGCCGCTTTCTTCCCTGCTCCAACTTTGCCCTTGGCTATTCTGAGAGAAACTGGGGTTCCAGTTTCCTGCTTTCTGTTTAGAACTCTGTACCTGGTAAAGGAATTGAGGACATAGGTCCTATCCAAATGTCCTGGCCACATGGCCATGGGAGACTTAGGGGGACAATGAAAAAACATCAGAAATGATGCCTATGTTATGGTTTCAGAACATTTTCTGGTAACTTAAAACCTTAAAGTCATGTTGTTACTGGAATTTATTCTTCAGTAGGTCCTTGGTCTTGGAGATTCAAAGAGTGAAACCACACACCACAGATCAATGGTAAGAAAAGAATGCAGAAGGAATAAAAAGTCTAAGAGCTTCTGGCAAAGGGCAAGACCCAAGTCAGAAGTCTTCTGTATGGGTCCTTTGTCTAGACCCATAAAGTAATGTATATATTACATTATATTACATAATGTACTGTATATATTACATTTTGGTCAGAACTTGGTAGGTGGAAAAGCACCCTTATAAATGTAATGAGTGTATTAAGAAATGAATGAATGCAATCCCTCCCTTGGGAAAGGTTATTAGGTCTTAGCAGTTTTTGTCTCTCAGAAGGGATTAGACTGTGTGCTCCCTACTGAAGGTGGAACCACACAAAAACGTTTCATGCTGCTTTCTTCAGAACTTTGCTAGAGCCCAGAGGCTATGGCCTGGAAAGAGTAGCTTATTTGTGCCTAGAGATGGGGGTCTGATTTCTGAGTTCACCTGGGCCCAAAGAATAAGGGGTGTCTGTCCAGCCCTGAGTGGGTAAATCCTGTATCAATGTTACATTCCACAAAAATGTCTCTTCATTTGTAAAATGTAATAGTTTGATTGTTTATATTGGGAAACTAAGTCTTTGTCAAAGAATAAGATTATTGCCACTAAAAACATCTAAGTTTGGCCAAATGAATAATTAACTTCATAGTAAACTATGATCCTGTTTTGTGAAAAGTGATTTTTTTTTTTTTTTTTTGAGAATAAGAAAAATTAGACAGAAGGAAAATGGCATTGTTTAAGAATGGTAAACAGAATGGTTATTTAAGAAAATGAAAGGCAGGGCAAATCAGAAGATTTAGAATGTTTGTAAATTGTCTATGCATGTTGAACAAGTCTCATAAAAGGAAATTGGTGATGGAATTTGAATATGCTCCAGTTGACTACATATTGCCTTTAGAATCTTTTGGCTTGTAACCTTGTTTGAACAAATGTTTTAAGCCTTTGATATTTAATAAACCTTCAAAAATCAGAACTCTAAATTTGGTCATTTTGAAATATTAAGACCACTTAAATTCTGAGAAAGACATATTAGGCTTATTTGGTATGTTAAAAATGCATAGGAACATTATCAAATATGATATGGTGGTTAATTTTCTGTGGATTATGTTTATATGTATGTTCTAATATTATAAAATGTTGATCTTAGTGTACATTGTCAGTAATAATTTTAATTCATCTCAGAAAGTGTTTTTGTAACTAGCTAAGTCCAAAGTTTGTCTTGTAAGGAAAGTAGTAGAAAAGGCTGGCAAGTTCTCTCTCAAATTCAGATTTCCAATGACTTTGGAGATTAAATACCATCAAACTAAAAGCAAACTTTCAGGCCTTTAATTAGAAAGCTAACATGTCCATGAGTATTGCTAACCTAATTTCAAACAAAACAGAAATCAGTTACATGAAACTGGGCTGATTTGTTGTGGCTTTTTGTTTGAAACATTGCTGATTCTTTCTGTGTTCTATTTTCCAGAAGTCAAGAAAACCATTTTCTATCTTTTAAGCTATTTGTAGCTTTTGGCAATGTATGTACTTCTGAGCAAACTTTGAAACATTTTTTTTCTCTCTCCTTGATTTCTCCAGAATTTGAAAACCATTTGTAAGTATTCTTAATTTCTGACAATACAGTTATTTTCATAAGTTCAATAAGAATCTGCTTTTTTCTATACAACACAATGAACGGCACTGGTTATTTTACCAAGGCTTTGACTAGAATAGCATTTTCAGAGGTGTCCAGACTGTGGTAAGGAATTAAGGTTGACTTTATAAGGCCCATTGGAAAGACTAGACATATACCTAATCAATAACATTTCCTTATTTGAAATGAGTAAAGAGTGTCACTTTCTGATAGGTCCAGGAATCACAATTTGCTTGAGGACCTCAAGAGAAGAAGAATTTACCCACTGCATACAGGTATCTAATGGCACAGATGAAACCTAGGCTCATGAAAAGCTTTCAAGTCTAACCTGAGATTCCTTATGAAAGGTTCCAGCAAAGCAAATTTTAAAAGGAAGAAAAGCCTAGATGGCTAATAATTATTCTTACTGCACTTTATGGAAATAATCAGACCCAGTATACTGAAAGTACAGTTTATTTTGTCAATTAAATTGATTCTGCTATAATTTGTTTTTAGTGACATGAGAAATTAGAGAAAAAAGGTTCAAAAGGGAAAAAAACTACAGCCCACCTGTATTAGATTCCAGCTTTGTCTGCAATGCCAGCTCATAAAATGAGACCTAGCTGTTGAACTAAACTTATCTGTTAAATAAAACTAAGAGAATGTCCAAGGAATATAGAATTATAGTTATATTTGCTCTGAAGCCTTAAGGTTCAACAAAGGTCACCTATTGGCTACACTAGAAAAGTTTGTACAGTATTAAACACTATCTGCTGTGTCTATATAGACAACTCAGGAAAAACTGTAACCTGAATATTCACTTGAATTGCCCAGAACTTTGGATCGGTTCTGTAGGGACTCTGAAAACTAGGTATTATCTTATTGTGCTAAGACAGTAAATGTTCTCATTGTGCGAACCTGAGCCTCAAAATCCAGAACTTGTAGATATTTGTAGATGACTGCTAAATGGTTTCATGCTCTTACCCTGGACCCAGCCTTGACTTCATCCCTGTCAGTGTAGCAAAACCAGAAAGCCACAAACATATGCAAGGTGGCTGAGGTCATGCAGAAGCCAGATGAAAGCCATGGGAGGGGATTTCTATGAAGGACTGTGTGTCCTTCTATGAAGGACAATTACATGAAGCCAGAAAGGGGGGAGAAAAAGGGCCAATTGAATAGAAATCTGACCAACCAAAAGCCTTCAAGAGGCTAACAGAAAAACTTCAGGCAACCCTCATGCTAAGCCTCATGCTAGGCCCCCCTGATCTGGCCAAGCCTTTTGAACTGTATGTATCACAAAGAAATAGAACTGAGGGAATGCTCACACAGAATGTAGAATCCTGGGCAAGATCACTTGCTTATCTCTCTAAGATACTTGATGGGGTCTTGAAAGGATGGCCCACATGCATAAGAATGCTTGCAAACACTACCATGCAGGTTCAAGAGGCTGATAAGTTGACCTTGGGACAAAACCCAAGAGTCTGGTTACCATATGCAGTGGTCACTCTTAAGGACACCAAAGGGAACCACTGGTTGACCAGACATCAAAGTTTATTGTGTAAATATCCAAGATTGGTTATAGAGGTTATATGCAGGAGGCATGCACTTAAGATAAAAGGAAAAAAGAAAATGAAGAAGCTTCTGGGGAAATACTTCTACATTCCCCCTTTTGGCCACCCTTGCCAAGAAAGTCAACCAGCACTGTATGGCATACAACCAACACAATGCTAAATAGAGACCATTCCTGCCACCTGAAATTTAGTCCTACAGAGAAGCCCCTTTTGAAGATGTGCAAATAAACTATACTGACTTTCCTCCAGATGTGGAGGAAACAGGTACTTATTCATTTTGGTCTGCACATACTCAGTATAGGTGGAAGCCTTCCCCACCAGGCCTGAAGTAGTTAAGGTGTTGCCCAGAGAAACCATCCCATGGTTCAGGTTGGCACTCCAGACTGGATCTGACAATGGACCAGCCTCCATAACAGAGATAGTGTAAGTGACAGGTAAAGCCTTGACTATCACCTGGAATCAACATGTGGCATGTAGGCCTCAAAGCTCAGGCAGAGTAGAGCACATGGACAGAACCATAAAAGCAGGTAAACTCTGCCAGGAAGCAAAGCTTAATTAGGTACAGGCTTTGCCTGTATGGGTCTTGTTCAATATCAAATATACCCCTTCTAAGAGATCAGGGTACTCCCCTTATGAAATATAACAGGCTTCCACCTATCTGCAATTTAGCAGGGACTCAAACCAAGATAGAAGGGACCCTACACGATCATCCTGACCATACCAATAGTAGCAAAGGTGGAAGGAATTCTCACCTGGATTCATCACAGCAGGCTGAAGAGAGCTTCACTGCCACTGAAGCAAAAAATAGATTCAGCCAACCCTACAAGGTAACTTTTGAGGCAATCAATGTGCCCTGCTCCATACTGGGAGCTGGCCTGAGGAAATTCCTCACAGGACTTGTCTTAATTGGTCTTTGGACTTTGGGAAAAGGGGAGGAGGAATGTGATCTGTGCAGCCACACCACTTAGATAGGACAAATGGTGACTCTTTTATACCTTTTATGAATGTCAAGGCACCCACAAGGAAACTTATAATCTGATACAATACTCAAGATGTGACACAGGAAAGATGAAACTCATATATATATTACAACCCCACAAAGCCCACCACCACCATAGTATGTAAAGGCCTGGGTAGAGGACCCAAGAGGAGTCATAGTCCCTGAAACCTGATTACTGGTCCAGACTAGTCAGGTGACTCTGAAATCTGATTACTGGTCCAGACCCAGTCAGATGACTCTGAAATTTAATGCCTGCAGTGTCATGCAAAGGTGCTCCCACTGACGGAATTGGTAATGAAAAAATAGGGCAGATCAAAAATACATTCTATGCCTTAGATTTTGTGTAAAAGTGGTGTGAGGTCGAATCTGAAAGGTGAAAATGTATGCTAGAAGGCACCTGAGACAGTGAGGACTGCAGCAATGAAATATCGTGCTAAAAAAAAAAAAAAAAAAAAAAAAAGAGTAGTGGAGACTGTTAGGTAATTTGCCCCAGAAAAGCCCCTTCCCCAGAAAGCCCCTTCCTGCTTTCAACAGACCAAAACTAGCTGTCTCACTCTTAAAGTTACAGCTCCTTTCCAAGCACAGGGAGTTGTCCTCTGAACAACAGGGAATTGCCTACTAGATATCTAGACATCTCCTTATCTCCCAGTCGCAAAACTTACCTCATCTCCCTGTCCCAATTACCCACTGCAAATTTCCAACTTATGGACTGCCCCTAATGGCTCTTTCTGCTAACTCATTGGCTGTTCTACCATCCCATCACCATTCTGAGACTTCCCATAACTGAACCTATATAAAGGTACGCTTTTCTTTTGGTCTCTCTCTCTCTTTTTTCTCTCCTGCTTGGTGCTGTTCTGCAGCATCCCTCACCAATAAAGACCTTTCGTACAAGCCTTGGTGGTCTGTGAGATCTCTGCCAGTCGAGCGCCACCTTTTCAGAGACAGATTGCTCTGTGGATCAGTGTAACCCCTAAAGCTAGTCTTGAAAATTAATAATCAAGTAAAAATAATATGAAACATAGTAAAGAAAAGCCCAGACATTGGCCCATGTCCCAGTGCAGCCCTCAAAAGCTACGAAGAGTCCAGTTTTAAAAATCTTACTGGAAGGAGCACTAACCCTCATCAGTTAGCTTAATTATTCCCTTTCTCCTCCCACTAGTAGTCAGGGCTATATACTAGATAATTAGAAAAGATGTCAATCAAGGAAAAAAACCATATCACACTATATAAAACACTACTGGCTCCTGCAGGAATAAGCTGAGACCCCAAATCAACATACAGAGTCTCTAAAGGGGGGAATGAGATAGGATATCCAGAAAAAGTAAGGTCTAAGAGAATAGATGTCTTCTCAAGGATACTCCAAGGATACACCTGCAAGGTCCTCCCTGTGCGGACTCAGCTCTTAGGAATTTGTAAAAACTGAACTTCCTAGGCTGATGCTTGCTTCCAATTCTGTGAAAGCCCACAGTTCTTCTGTAAAAGCCAGAGCCCGCTTCTCCAGTTTGATTCAATCTGACCAATGAGAAAGGTACCCATGGGCCAGAACCTTTTGACTGGGAATAAAAAGGAGAAGACTGAGGCAGTTGGGGAGTGTGAATTCTTGTGTTCCGCAGCTCCACTGACTGAAATGAAGCCTTTCCTCTGCTAATCACAGTGTTTGGGTACTCTTTCTCTCCACTGGGACTTGTCTTCCTGCAACAATAGCACTCAACCTCAGGGCAACAGAGTGAGACTCTGTCTCAAAAAAGCAAAAACAAAAAACAAACAAACAAAAAACATTTTATTCTGTTTTATTCTAATACATTTTATAAAATAAAATAAAATCTGAAGCCCCCAGATGACTGAATGGATCCCCATTTGGGCAAGAGAACCCTAGAACAATCTTAAATCTGAGTTGCTGGTCATGAGAAGAAGGAAGGTCAGACATACCCACATATGCCCTGTCCCTTGTGGAGTTATTCTTTGTAACAGTAAAATACAAAATCATTAACAAGCCTAAGGCTATGTACGACAAAGGGTCAGCCACACCTGTAGGTCATCAATGTACTTAACAGATCACTTGAGTCTCCTTTAAGTCTCATGGCTTTTCCATGATTAGCAGAATTTCTTATCTTAAAACATTCCAGAGTTTTAGAAATAGCTTCAATTTTTTAACAAATCAAAGAATCTTTTTAATTTTTTTTTATTTTTTAAAGAATCTCTAAATCCACCCATAACCTATAATCCTCTGCCTTAAGATGTCCTGCCTTTTCAGGCCAAACCAATATATTCCTTCCATGTATTGATTTAGAACTTTACAAGAAAATTCTATCTCCTTAAAATATATAAAATTAAACTGCAACCCAACCACAGTGAGACCACTTGTTCAAGTCTATTTGAGAATGGCTCTTGGCCCATGGTCACTATGTTGCCCTTGGTAGAGTGCTGTTGCATCACAGCTCACAGCAACCTCAAACTCTTAGGCTTAACTGATTCTCTTCCCTCAGCCTCCACATGGCCCAAGGACTGGCATGCCTGCCCTCATTTGCACTTGGTTTGTATTCTTGCTTGCTGTATAATCTAGGTCCTCTGTTCCATTCTCTCAGGTATCCTCTGCTCAGTATCCAAGGTTGTGGACAAGAATTTTCTGATACCAGTCTGATTCTTCTTTTATTTTCAATTGCTTGCCTGCCCATCAAACCTCCAGGGAAAACTACCCAAGATTCCTATTCCATGTGAGACATCACTCCTGCCAACATCCTTTCCATATCTGCCCTCAACCCACCCAGCTTGTCACACCACTGTGCCTCCAAAACAAAAAGAGGGAGCTTGGAGCCAAACAAATGTATGGCATTCCTTAGAACAGTCCCCAGGAGGATGCAAGTGCTTACCTTTGACCACTAAATTTATCATAGCCATATCAGAGCCTCATAGTATGTGTTTAATAAATATGTTGGGTAAATATAGTAGTACCTCCTTATTTGTGGGGGATAAGTTCCAAGTCCCCCAGTGGAAACCAAGGATCGCACCAAACCCTGTATATACTATGTGTTTTTTTCTATATATGCTAGGTACATACATATGATGAAGTGTAATTTATATAGCATGCTCAACCCTCTCACCTTGTGATGCCCGGCATCACCTTGGGACTGTATAGTCCCCACCAGCAAGAAGGCTCTCTTCAGATGTTCCCCCTTGGCCTTGGACTCCCCAGACTCCAGAACTAGCCATCATGCTGAAGAATCAACTAATGATCCTTACAACAACAGACATAACACTGGAGCTTTTTACCACCAGCAGGCTGTCAATGAGAAGAAAGGAGAAGACAAGCCCATTCACTTATTTAAAGTATATCAAGTGAGTTTTGAAATCCAAAATAATTCTGAAAGTAATCAAATATTACTTTAATTAAGAACAAAAAAGTCCTGGGTGTGAGCGGCACCTGTGGCTCAGTGAGTAGGGCGCCAGCCCCATATACTGAGGGTGGCAGGTTCGAACCCAGCCCCAGCCAAACTGCAACAAAAACATAGCCAGGCATTATGGTGGGTCCCAGTGGTCCCAGCTACTTGGGAGACTGGGGCAGGAGAATCGTCTGGGCCCTGGGGCTGGAGGTTGCTGTGGGCTGCAACACCTCGACACTGTACCAGGGGCAACAAAGTGAAACTCTGTCTCTACAGAAAAAAAAAAAAAAAAAATTCCTGGGTGTAATAATAGTATTGTGGTTATGTATAAAAATGTCCTTGTTCTTAGTAGCTATATGTTGAAAGTATATAGCAGTGAAGTTGTAAAGAATTTTGTACCTAACTGGAGTGATTCACCAAAAATAATTATTTTATCATTGCTATTATACACACTCATATTCAAAGAAAAATACAAAGCAAGTCTAGCAAAGTGTTATCAGTGAATCTAGGTAAAGGGTAGGTAAATAAGTTACTCACTGTGCTAATCTTGCAACTTTTCTGAAAGTTTTAAATATCTTTTTAAAAACTAGGGGAAAAGAAAAAGAAAAAAAATTTTGAGACAGAGTCTCAAGCTATTGCCTGGGTGGAGTGCCATGGCAACATCATAGCTCACAGCAACCTCAGACTCTTGGGCTCGGGTGATTCTCTTGCCTCAGCCTCCTAAGTGGCTGGGATTACAGGCGCCAGCCACAATGCCCAGCTATTTTTAGAGGTGGGGTCTTACTCTAGCTCAGGCTGTCTCCAACCATGAGCTCAGACAATTCACCTGCCTGGGCGTCCCAGAGTGCTAGGATTACAGGCGTGAGGTAATGTGTCCGGCCAAAGGCTAGGAAAAATACTACGTCATTAGATATTAAATCTCTTGAATGTAATAAGGATATTGTGGTCCTGTAGGAGAATATCCTTATTCTTAAGGATCACCTACTAGAGTATAAGCATAGATGAATAAGTAGATAATATATATAAAGGCAGAAAGTGGTGAATCCAAAGAAAGGTAGGAGGTGTTGCCTTGCGCTATTCAACTTTTCTATGGGTTTGAAATTTTTCAAAATGAGAAGCTGGGGAAATACTTAGATGATCTATAAATATGTAAAATATAAAATATGTAAAATATTAACAATATAAAATAAAATCTAAATACATTTAACAGTAAAAAAAGAAAAAAAAGGTTTAATTTATAAATTAGGTATAATCAGAGCTTAACAACAATAACTAACAATAAAATACAATAATTATAAAACGTGCCAGCATCACTACTTCTGTGCTTTGGGATCATAATAAAGTAAAGGTCACCTGAACACAAGCCCTAGAAACACAGTCAATCTGTTCACTGAGATTGTAGCTGGAATCTCTCTCTACTGAGTCCTTGGTCTTGGTATTCAAAGAATGAATCCACAGATCACACCAGTAAGAGAAAGGACAGATTTTATTGAAAGATAGATAAGAAAGGCTCCATGACAGCAAAAGGGGGACCCAAGTAGGAAGCCTACCAAGTATATAGGGGTTTATATACCACTTTTCTTATCCTGCAGGCAGGCGAGAGAGGGTGGGGAAATGGAATGTATGTCTGAAATATGTCACAGTCAGCCAGGGGCATCGGTAGAAGTTAATTTTTAAATTGCCATAGTGCAGAGGAATGTGGTCCTGCTCAAGGCACACTTCTCTGCTCCAGGAAAAGCAGCCCTGATGAAACACTGGTCAAGCTGCTTTTTTATGATCTTGTTGGTGTTCAGAGAATGAGGCTTGCAAAGGGCCTTTTTTGGCCTAGAGATGGGGTCTGCAATGAGACTGATTTCTGAGCCTACTTAGAAAATGAGGGGTCCCTGTCCAGCCCTGAGCAGGACAAACCTGTATCAAGATGGCTAATGACCCTGAACAGATGGCATAGATAGCGAGGATACACCGGCAAAGAGATGATTCACAACTTCATGAGAACACAGTGGGACAGGGCAAGATTTCACTGCACTACTCAGAATGGCATGCAATTCAAAACTTATGAATTGATCATTTATGAAATTTTTCACTGAATATTTTTGGACGCTAAGTCATTGTGGGTAACGGAAACCATGGAAAGCAAAAGGAGGCACTATTAAAATTGGAACAATAATACCTGTAGTTAAAAGAATGGCAGGATTCTCTCCTCTCTTTCTTGCTTATTCAGATATAATCAGAAACCCAAATTCAGTAGGTTTTTCCATGTGGTTCTCCACACCACTGTAATGATCTGTGTCATCAGTCATCTAATCTGACTAATTTTTCACCCTTTCATCATGACTCCTGGAACACCTGTAAAATTCCTTTTGTTGTACTCAATTGCCACCTGGAAGAAAAACTTGGACCCCACTTCAAGTATAAATCAGATGGTGATTTATTACACCTGCGCAGGGGACCATGGTGATTTATTACACCTAGGCAGGGGACCACTGCCCAAAGGGCAAATGGCCCTGAAGAGAAAAGCAGGCTGTCTTTTATACCATTTTTGTTGACATGCAAGCAAGCAAAAACAAAACCAGAACATGGCAGTTAGCTCAGGTGGTAGCTTGGGGTGGGGTTACAGTCAGGGGGGCTGGTTGGCTCAGGGGGTTACATCATGGCAGCTGGCATGAGGACAAACTTGGCTTGGGAAATATTGCTTGAGTAAGCTTTCCACCATTGTTTAGCCATTGCCAGGGGGTTGGGGTAAGTTCTACCATTGTTTTACCTATTGCTAGGAGTTCTTGGGAACTCAGGGAACTTCCTTGTTCTATTCTGAAACCTATTTGAGGAACTAACCCAAGGCGGGGTTGAGATGTGCGGAGACTCAGGCTGAGATAGTTAGGGGCCTTTAGGGGTCTTTTTGCTGGGTACTACACTTTCTCATTTTAAAACCTAGGTAATGGAGGTGGAGCATGATGGTGGATAGGACGGACATGTAGCCTACCTCTCCCGAGCCATCAGGAGAGAGGAAAGGAGGTCTGAACCTTCCCCGAATGTGGATTGTTGGTGTGGACGGACAGCTGGAGATACTCAGCAAAGTGGCAGACTGCTATATCTGAGGGGTAATTTAAAACCACAGACTCTGTTGTAGAGATTCTTCTCTGCCTGGCTGTGCTGGCCAGCAGGTACCTCCCTTACAGATGCTGACAAAACCCAATTAACAAATATTTATTCCTGAACTGAGAGAGGCATCTGAAAGGAGCCACTCAAAACCACGGGGAACCGGGCAACCTGTAGGACAATTGAAGGGAAGTGAGCCTGCCCGGGAAACAGACATTTTGAACTATCCAAGGGTGGGCACCCGCCCCCAGACCAGCAGGGATGGAGCAAGACAACATTCCTGGTGAAAAAAGTTGGAGGGGGTTGGCCATTCAGGCTGCGCTGCAAACTGGCTGGTCCCGATCAAAAAGGGAAACTCTGAACCATAAAACTCAGAGTGGGGTCTCCGAGTCCTCCAGCTGGGTGAACCAGTTCCCACCGCAACCGTGAACGCAGCAGCACCCCTCCCCCACAGCCGATTGTAGTCGCCAGCTTGCAGGAGAACCTGGGAGCAAAGTGGAAAGATTTGAGAAGTGTGGACTTCTGTACTGAGTGGGAAGGTCGGTCGCAATCGCTGTCTGGAGCAAAATAGCTAAGGTTACACATTACTTAGGTGACAAACATTTACAGAAACTCCAAAATGGCAATTGGCCATGGAAGGCGGTTACCATGGTAACAGTATAAACTATGAATCAGATATAAGCCTGGGAATCGCACACAGCACCACTCCAGAAAGTATATTGCAGTATGATTATATTCCTACAAAAGCTGAAGCTTACATCAGACATATAGATGTATATTACTACATACACGAACAATTTCTTTTGTAGATGGAGCCTCTCTTTTTTTTTCTTTTATTTATTTATTTATTTTTTTTTTTTTTTTATTGTGGAGAAGGGGCAGGGAAAGAAGGCGGGGGAAGAGGTGCGTGACAGGGTCGGGCCAGTGGCATGGTACCACATTGGCTGTATCTAGATAGAGGCAGTTTCAGGCTGGCCTTACTGAGTCATTGCTACACGGAAGTAGCTCAATGGATCTGCTTC
>CAUYPK010102258.1:0-14621 GCA_963574355.1 Loris lydekkerianus | reverse complement strand
CGTCATAAATGAAACTCAGTTTAGCTGGGTACAGGATCCTGGGTTGAAAGTTATTTTGTTTTAGGAGATTAAAAGTCGATGACCATCCTCTTCTAGCTTGAAAGGTTTCAGCAGAGAGATCTGCAGTTATTCTAATATTCTTCCACTTGTACATAATGGTTTTCTTACGTCTGGCTGCTTTCAGAATTTTCTCCTGCATATTAACTTTAGTGAAATTGATTATAATGTGTCTGGGGGATGTCTTATTCAGGTTGAGTCGTGCTGGAGTTCTGAAACTGTCTGCTATCTGAATTTCAGAATCTCTTGGCATGTCTGGAAAGTTCTCTTTCATAATCTCATGGAGAAGAGACTCTGTGCCTTGTGAAGCCACTTCATCACTTTCAGGGATCCCTATAAGACAAATATTGGTTTTCTTCTAATTATCCCAGAGCTCTCTGAGAGAGTGATCTGTTTTTGCTCTCCATTACTCCTCCTCTTTGGGAGCGTTCAAAAGCTTTGTCTTCAATGTCAGAAATCCTTTCTTCTGCTTGCTCCATTCTGTTACTGAGGGATTCAACTGTGTTTCTAAGATCTTTGAGGGCTGCAATTTCTTGTCTCAATGTGTCAAAAATCTTTGGTCATTTGGTCTTTGAATTCGTTGAATTCTTGAGACATCTTTTGGGTTACTGCTTGGAATTCTAATTCAATCTTATTTGCTACCCAGATTCTGAATTTGATTTCTGACATCTCAGCTATTTGTTTATGCATGGGATCTTATGCTGTGTCTGCCCCCATTGTTGCTTGGGGAAGTTGATCTACTCTGATTATTCATATTGCCAGAGTATTTCCATTGATTTTTGCCTCATGATTGTTTTCACCATTGCCTCTGGCTGTCTTCAGAGTTGGGGAGGTGTCTCTCCAAGATTAGACCCCAGGAGGATCACTCTATTTTTGCTGGATCTTTGTAGAGAGAGACCCTGTGTAACTCTTCTGGAGCTGCCCCAGCCAGGGAGTTCTGGTTGTGGGAGCAGCTCCAGAGTGTGACATACCCAGATCCAGCAACAGGGTGGGAGGTGGTGCACATGGGTCTGGGAGTGCCTGGCGCCCAGTGACTTTTGCACAGAGGGACCAAGGCTCCAGCAGTCTCTGGCCAGGAGAAGGGCTCTGTGACGAGGCAGGGAGGGCTCTGGAGGGCACGCAGCTACCAGAGTCCCTGGCCAGACAAGTGAGCTGATGTAGAGGCCGGGAGGGTACAGGAGGGAGAGCGTGGGGTTGCACAGCTCCTGGAGTTCCTAGTCAGGGTGTGTGGAGGTTCAGTGGACGCAGGTCACAGTTCGCAGGTCGCGGGACCCAGTGCCGCTTGTATGGAAGTCCAGGCAGGTACGGGTGGCATGTTGCGGCACCGGAGCTGGGCTTTTATCTGCCATTTCTCCTGTATGGCCAGACTGATCCATGCCTTCTCCAACATCACCCCAAGAGTTCAGGAAAAGCACAGCCACTAAGGAAGGAACTCTAACAAAGCAGCAACAGTGATTAGACTTGGGGTTTCAGAAGATAGCTCTGATGTCTCAGTAGACTGGGTTTGCACTGATGGACAACATAACTGATGGCACTAGGATAAATGGGGTTGCCCACACAGTATTCTAGGTGGGAAGTAATGGAAGCTTGAATGGTGGGATGGGATGAAGAAAAAGAGATAAGCATGATGTTGGTCAGGAGTGTAAATTGACTGCATCTGTTGACTGGATTGTGAAGTGAAAGGAACATGAAATCAATGGTTTCTATGGTTCTGGCTTAAGAATGGGGTAGTAGACAGTATGACTGGCGAGATCCTGCATATAGGAGTCAGGGTGGACTTGAGAAAAAGTGGGCACAGTTGGTGATCTCAGGAGTGTGTGTGTGGGAAAACTATAGGAATGTGCCCCAAAGGAAGTCAGGTATGTAAGCCTAAACTTTATGGGAAAGATTTGGAGACAGAAATTGAATTCACTACATTGTAGGTAATAGTTGAATCACTGAGGGCAAGAGCTGCAGAGAGAAGAGTTGAATAAGATGAGAACAGAAGAAGGGGAACCCATCAACCACTGAGGATTGGGCAGAGGAGTCTGAGAAGCAGCACTGGTCAGTTAGGAAGAGGGAGACTTCAAGAAGTCAGTAGTCAGCATCCCATAAGGCAGGAAGGTCAGCAGACAGGGGCCTGAAGTGCTTCATTAATGATTGTGGGGCAGCAAGGAGTGGGCACGGAAGGTTGACAGGAGTGGGAGAGGAGGAAACAAGAAAGCCAAGATTCTCTTTTACCAAAGCCCAATGAGGAAGGACAGAATGAAATAAAGTGACCACTGGAGAGGGACATGGTTTCGAGAAAATGAATTGGGTGTATGTGTTTGAGTTTCTCTGTCATTTTTATTCCCCCCAAGTCAGCCACACTTTTGATCTCAAGAAGTCTAGAAGAGTCATTGACTCCTTGGTTCTTCCTTCTTCTTCCTTACAGAAGAGTTAAAGCTGGGTATTCACTCATCTCAGAATGTCTGATATTCACATACGGTTTGGGGGATGTCACATAGGATTCCTGGCCTTGGGAGGCTTGACACACCAAACAATCTGTGGGTTCAGTCTCTTTCTCCCAGTTTAACTGAAGCTCTGTCCACCCATGACTTTAGCAATTACAAGTAAGACTCTTGCCACCTAGTCATAGCATAGCTCCAGACCCAGGGCTATCCATGTTTGTGTGACTAGGGAATTTTGAGAGCAAAAGGCGTACAGACAACAGGTATAAATGGGGATTGCCACAGTCAAATGGAGAAATAAGGCCACACCACTCATACTCTGTATCTGCATTGTCATACCTTAAAACATGTAAAGGGATTTTGTATACATTGTATTGTTTGAGACTTTTTTGAAAGGGCCACACATTATTTTAAAAATAAACAGGTAAAGGGAATAATGTTTGCAGGTGGAATGGACTGCCTGGTGCAAAGCACTCATTCTGTAAATGAAGATCCTGAGGCCCAGCATTCTAGAAGCTCTAGTAACCCCTGAGTAAACATCAGATGTGAGGTCCTTCCTGCCTCTGGTCCACCCTCCCTTTCTCTGCCAGTGGGTAGGAGGGTGGGAAGAGTAGCTGTTAATGGATTAGCCTTAGGAGGAAGAGCTATGATGATGCTTCCATGAGTGTCCCCAAATGGCAACCAAAGCATGAAGCCATTTACTCATATCTCACAGAACATGGGGAGGGGCCCCAGATCACTGTCGCCTCTCTCCCACTCAGGGCTTCCCTGTTTCAAGAGAGAACTGCACCCGCAGTTTGCATCACACTGCACAGAGGAGCCTTCAGTAGCCAGGGCAGAGTAAAGATCCACGTGTCCACAGGCTATATTTCATCTGCATTATAGCACCAACTTTCATCACTTTCTGTGCCACCAACTTTGGGAGAAAGAGATTTCAAGGCTTTGATGGTTTCTCCTAAAGCTATTAACAAAAATGAACTATTAGTAAAACATAAAAATAAGGATGTGTGATGGTTAACTCCAGGTGTCCACTTGATTCAATTAAGGAATACCTAGAAACCAGAAAAGCATTATTTGGGATGGGTCTGTGAGGGTGTTTCCAGAGGAGATCGGCAGGTAATACCAAGTGGATCTGCCCTCTGTGTAAAAAGGCACCATCCAAGCTTCTGAGAGCAGCCCACAGAGGACAAAAACAGAAAAAAGGAAAGTGGACTGCTGTATCTGCTGGAGCTAGGTACATCTTCCTTCCTTGTCAGCTCCAGGCTCCCACATGTTGGACTCCAGGACTTAGTGCCAATGGCCGCTTGAGTTCTCATGCCTTTGGCTTTGGGTTGAGAGTTGCACCATTAGCTTCCCTGGTTCTGAGGACTTGGACTTGGACTGAGCCACATTACTCTCATCCCAGATGACTGGTCATGGGACACATATGCCTCCCTAATCATGGCTCCCTACATAAGCCAAATTCCTAATAAATCCCCTCCATCTATCTATAACTATATCTGCATCTATGTCTGTATCTATCTATACATTGATTCTGTCTCTCTGGATTACATTGATTCACACAGGGAGTAACAAAGCATTTTTTCCTGGCTTGTTTTTTCCTCAAAATCTAACTGATCACTCCCTTAAGTACTGGATTAAGCCACCGGAGGTTTAGGTCATGGTTTCTCTTCCATTTACATCACCTTGTTTCAGACAAGATGCTCTGACCTTTGTCCACTGAGCCCCAGCACACCAATATCAAGATGAGAGATCTGTTCCAGATCCTGCAGTTTTTACCTCTCTCTGAAGTTATCATTCCTCTTAAATCATTCCCTATTATAAACCCCAAGTCAATAGACAACTGAAATCAAAGAAACAAGGACTTGGCTTCTCTCATAATTGGAAAAGAGCTGTGAGCAAGAAAAGTCTGTGGGGACTTCTGCAAATTACAGCGAGTGCCTGCAATTATTAGAGGAAGAAACTGCGTGTCTACAACATTCAAGTGGAAAAAGGCGTCTCAGTGCTATTCTCAGCCAGTATTCAGCATGGTGATGTTTCCGGGCTGGGCCAGCAGGGCGAGGATTCCTTTCTGGGTTTGCAGCACTCCATCATGACTATGGACGCTATAGGACATGACCTGGCTCATTGTTCTGCAAGGCCAGGAGCCCCGAGCAGAGAAACAGCCCTAGCAGCAATCTTAGGGTCCCAGGCTGTGTGTACTGAGAAACAGCTTCAGAGTTTGTGATCTGATCAGAGAAGAGGGGCAGATGGAGAAGCTCCAGGTAGAGAGGAGTGACCCTGTACAAATGCCCACCCACCCCATCTCTTGGACCTCCATGCTCCAAGTCTACTTTTCAGCTTTCCCTTAGTCTTCCCCTCCCACTAATCACTACTATGACCACAATACCCACCCTAGTTACCAACTAACAGTAATGTGATCTGTGAGGCCTGTATCAATGTGGTCCAGAAGCTGCTTCTTGCTAATTACTCAAGTACACAAGCTTTAATAGAAGGAAATCCCTCACTCTTCTCCTGACATTTCCTTCTCTCTTTCCCTAAATTGCCCAACCCCCATCCCCTGCCCTGAAGCTTAGTTCAAAAATGATGGCCCTCTGAAGTCCCAAGTGAGAGAAATTGCCTCTCTGAGACCATTCATGGCTTCTCACTGCCAGGAGGTGCTGCTGATGAATGCTGGCCCAAGCCATGGGACCCACTCCTGCCTGCTCTGAGCACAGCATCTGGTTCACATTCCAGGGAGTGGTGATGGAAAAGCACAACAGGGCACCAAGTTATGTTTTCTTAACTCACACACACATATGAAGACATTGTTCCCAGAAACATAACCAGTGAGCCCTGAGGCAGGTTGCAGAATATCATTATCACCTCTTATGTGCTATCCTGTATACCAGCCAACATTTTTGATAATTGCTGAGGCCCCGTCTTAAGCCTGGACGACAAATATGTCTTAAAATATAATGTATTCATAAAAAGTTTGAAGAAGGTTAAGACCAACAGATCAGGAGACCACTGCTGTTGGAAAAAGGAGTTCATTACTTACAGTTCTTGAGAGAAGGTTGCAACATGCCCCCGGGGGGGCTACACAAGGAAGCAGCAGGGTTCATCAGGTGGTAGACGGAGAGGAAAGATGTGTAGGCAAGAGAATTTATTGTGGCTTCTGCAGGAAAGAACAGGCAGGCTGGGTGAAGAGACTTAACGTTGGCTAGCTTGAGTAATTTCAGTGGGTTCTGAGATATAGGGGCTGGCCTTGGTTGTCCGTACCTGACCCTAGTGTAATTAGGGGAATGGATAGTGTTCCAGTGTATAAGTAAAAAGAAGTGGCTGGGGTATAGGCTGAGAACTGACTAGTTTGTTTTTATTAGAGAAGCACGCTCATGGGCCAATGATTTATACCCTCTAGGAACTGGCTAACTCTGGCAGATGCAATCTACTCCAGGTGCCCAAGGCCCCATACCGCAAAGCAGCAGAGCACAGAACGTGAAAGGCAGGGTTAGTAGACAGTGTTGGCTTTCCATTTTCTTAGGATGATTTCATCCCTGGTGTCTTATTTTCTCTCCCTGTCACTAGACACAATCCAGGACTTCCCTGTCCACTATCTCCTTGACTTTGAAACTCAAAAACCAGGGCTTGAGTCCATTCCCTCTCCCAAAGGTCATGGATGCTTTAGTCTCTTAAAGGATCAGCTTTTGCTAGGGTACGCAAGCATTTAAAGTTGCAATACAAATCTATAGATATAATTTTTTATATTTTGAGTACCATGGCACAAGCATGGTTGTTTCTCTTTAAAATATTAGACCAGACACTGGTCTAACTCTTTTGTTCCTTTCCCACAGCTGTGCCAGACCAGCATTTTAAAAATAAACTCATTAAATTCTGAGGGAAAATATCTAGGCAAAACTTAATTTTGCTGATGTCTTAGAAGGCATCATTGCACACATTGTCTAACTTCATCCACACAAAACTGAGTGAGATAAGCAGTATTATTATCCGAACTTTATGGGGGGGAAGGGGAGACTGAGCTTAGAGAGGTAAAGTGACTTAACCAAAACACAAGTTTTCATCCTATCCAGCCCTCTTCTTATTAACCCACTGCTCAGAAAACCCAAATAAGGCAAAATACAGTTGTTTCTAGAGACAGTATTTCTGATTTGTTCCTCTTTATCTCAAATGAAAAAACGACATAATGAAGAGATCAGCTCACTCTCGCATTATCCACAATAGCCCAGATACAGAATCAACCTAAGCATCCATCAATGGATGAACGGATAAAGAAAAAAGTGGTATATATTACAGTGGAATATTATCCAGCCTCTAAAAGGAGGAAATCCTGTCATTTGTAACAGTGTGGGTAAACCTGGAGGATAGAACGCGAAGTGAAAAAAGTCAGACATAGAAAGACAAATACAGCCTGATCTCACTTACAAGGCACAGAATCTAAAAAGTTGAACTCACAGAAGTAGAGAGTAGAGTGGTAGCTGCTGAGGTATGGGGAAAATGGGGAGGATACTAGTTAAAGGGCACAAAGTTTTAGTTACATGGGGTAAAGAAGTTCTGGATATCTAACCTACAGTATAGTGACTATGGTAATAATGCTGTATTGTGAACTCAAAATTTGCTAAGAGAGTCTTAAATCTCACCCCCCCCAACACCCCCCACACACAAAAATGGTAACAGTGTGAGCTGATAGATGTTTTAATTGGTGTGACTGTGTAATCATTTCAATGTGTATATGTATTCAAACATTGTGCTGTACATAAATATATGCAATTGTGTCTAATGTACTTCAATAAAACTGGAAAAGTTAATTAATTAACAGTTGGAAGAAGAATTTTGATCCAGAGCACCTGGATCCCAGCACCTGCCACTTGCTCCTTGTATGACTTCAGGTGAGTTCTTTCCTCTGAGCTGTTTCCGTACCTCTGAAATGGAGACGTTATCATGGTGCCTTCATAGGGTTCCTATGAAGATAACACAGTTCCAGAGCTGCCCGGCACAAAATGAGCCTCGGGCATCTCAGTGAGTATCCTTGTTACATGAGAGGATAGGTCTAACATCACAGAAGCTTGTTACATTTATCCAACACACATTAGCTGAACACCAGCTACGAGTGAGGAACCAAAAAGGTTTTCTAAATTAAAGACAGGTAGTTTAGTTAAATGGAGACTGACAGTGAGAAAAGTCATTGCAATGTAGTATCCTGGGTCCTGGGCCAGAGGTTACAGGGAAGAGCCCATTCATCCCTAAGGGTGTCAGAGAACATTCCAGACAGCAGGGGAACAGCTTCCAACACAACAGAAGGGGAAGGATTACTCTATAAAGTGCCTCCCTTAGTTGGATACCTCATTGTTTAAAAGACAAAGTCGAGAACTAAAATGAATTTTTAAAGAGCAAAACTATTAATAGTTTGAAAACAAATTCCTTGCATTGTCACAAAACCACCTAGACTCTACACGGGTTATCACTATTTGAACTAGTTGTTGGAAATGCACAGTTGCAATCAATTTATTTTTGGCCTATTTGCTCCAAAGACAAACCTAAAATACACAGAAAAAAACAAAAACACAGAAAAGACAATGCCAAAATGAAGAAAACCACTTTGTGGTGAATCTCCCCAGAATTAGCAATAAACTCCTAGCAAATTCCGAAATTTAGATAATTATTAAAAGCATAAATTATTTGAGGAAAACAGCCTCCACAATGCATAAATACTATCTAGGAATAAGAAAATGAGCAACTGAAAATATCTATTTTTACCAATTATTCATTTTGATGTACTTTTTAGAGACAGAGTCTCACTATGTTGCCCTGGGCAGAGTGCCCTGGCACCACAGCTCACAACAACCTCAAACTCTTGGGATTAAGCGAGTCTCTTATCTCAGTTTCCCAAGTAGCTGGGACTACAGGCGTCCTCCACAACACCCAGCTATTTTTGTTGTTGTTGTTGCAGTTGTGTTTTAGTTGCCCCAGGTCAGGTTTGAACCCGCCACCCTTGGTGTGTGTGGCTGGCGCCATAACCACTGTGCTATGAGAGCTGAGCGGACTTTAATGTGTTTTTTGTTTGCCTTTTAGATGCTGCTAAATTCTCCTCTCCATTTATTGCATGCTGAGGAGAATGGAAATTATAAAAGTAGGGCAGAGAGGTATGGAGAGGGTGGAGATTAGGGAAGGAGGAGAGGAGGAAAAGAAAAATAGTAGACAAATGTTTAACAAGGAAAGCATAACTGAGAAGGAATTCCTTGCACACCCACATATACATGTGGAGATAATTATTTGTCAAAGAAGCCAGGTCTCTCTGGCTGTACTTCCCCAGTGGAGTGCTGCATGGTTTGCAGATGAATTTTTTCCATTTTCACCTGACACTTGAGTGGGGATAACTCTCCCATCTCTGCTATTAGAGGGCCTTCACCTTTCACAGGAGGGCCCCCGGGTATTCACTGCTCCAACACAACACAGTGCCCCGTGCATCAGGGGATGGTGTGCAAACTCGCCTATCTGTTTGGCCCTTTGCCAACTTTCAGACTAGAAAAACCCCAACTTCAGACCCTTCAATGCTTTCTCACTTAGTCTGCTTTAGACGTTGCTGAGATAGCCCCGTGGTTAATAAAAGACTCCTTTTTGAAATTCTAATTTGATTCGGTGGTCCCTATCCTACCACATAACATGGACATCCCTCTCTCAGTCATAGATGTCACATTGTGTGGCTACTTGTGATGCTTTTTAACGTGACAGAGAACCCGCTGAAGACGAAGGTGCTGACTTGATCCAGGCACTGCAGCCTGTTTTAAACTAACCCCTCTAGTAATGCACAAACTCTTTTATAGATCTAGCACTCACATATCCTTCAAATTTTTCTTTTGTGTGGTAGCTGATTTTTTAAAAAAAATAGGCGACTCTTTCTTCCATGAGGATGAAATTGAAAGGCATATAAGAATATTTTTAAAATTTCAAACACTTAGAAGAGAAGACCCCAAAAAATCAAAACATGAGTTCAAAACAAAGACATTTGGGATTAACAACAAGGAAAAATAGAACATTCCCTTGCATTTGTTCAGCACTATAGGAGATAAACTGTTTCACCAGAGTAAATTTTTCAGTCAACAGAAATATAACCCTTTAAAGTACTTCTTCAAAACATTTCTAGCTGGGTATGGAGGCTCACACCTGCAATCATAGGATGCTAGGAGGCCAAGGCGGGTGGATTGCCTGCACTCACAGGTTTGAGACCAACCAGAGCCATAAGTGAGACCCCGGCTCTAAAAATAGCCAATCATTGTGGCCAGCACCTGTAGTCTCAGCTACTCAGGCAGCTGAGGCAAGAGAATGGCTTGGGCCCAAGAGTTTGAGGTTGCTGTGAGTTGTGATGCCACGGCACTCTACCCAGGGTGATATAGTAAGACTCTGTCTCAAAACAAACAAACAAACACACACACACACACACACACACACACACATATATATATATAAACATAGTTTTTTTTTAAGTTCAGACTTTGCATATTTAGGTGAGGTAGAGTAATGGCAATTTAATGTTTATTCTTCTTGAGTAAGGATTTGAGCTGTGACCCAAGGTCGTTCTGAGGCCAGTGAAGAGAGCTGTGCTCTGCCAGAAGCAGCTCCAGCCTGCCCGGTGGCTTTACTTGCCCACGTACATAGTGTTCATTTACCTCCCCTACCCCCCACTTTTTTTTGAGACAGAGTCTCACTCTGTCACCTGGATAGAGTGCTGGGGCATCATAGCTCACAGCAACCTCAAAGCAATACTCCTGCCTCCAACCTCTCAAATAGCTGGGACTACACGCACCTGCTACTATGCCTGGCTAATTTTTCTGTTTAGTATAAAGGAGGGTCTCATTTTTGCTCAGGCTGGTCTTGAACTCCTGAGCTCAAGGGATCCACCTGCCTTGGTCTCCCAGGTTCTGCGATTATAGGTGTGAGCCCTTACATCCAGCCTTCTTGAATCCACACTAGCAAACACTCACTATCTTCTCTTTTTTTATCTTGAAATATTATTCTCTTATTATCTTGAAATCGTGTATGTGCCAGCAAACTGTTCAATTACATTTACCTAACATTACCTAAACAGTTAGGTAAATAGGAAATTAGAGACTCACTTCATTGACGTCCTCGCAGTCTCTCCTGTTGAGTAAAGTCCATGGGCTTTTCTCTTTTTCTTGGTGGCGATTATTTTATCACTCAGATTTCTCCCCTTCCTCTTCCCTTTGTTGACTAATTTATTTAATTTTTTTGTTTGGGCTTCAGAGAGAATCAGCTGCCTGAAGACGGAGACACACACATTTCTGTTCCGGGTGCTCCTCTACCCTTTCTCTGAGAGTAGCCATGTGACACATATAAGCAACTTCTCTTTCTACCCTACACTTTTGTTTTGGCTTTTGGCTTGTTTTGTTTTGTTTCTAGAGAGCCTCATGGGCTGAAGCAATCCTCCACTCTCAGCTATTAAGTCACTGAGATTATAAGCATGTGCCACCACACATGGATGATTTAAAAAAATTTTAGAGATGGGATCTCATTCTATTGCCCAACTCCTGGCCTCAAGCAATCCTCCTGCCTCAGCCTCCTGAGCCACTGGGAGCCCTTCAGCCACCATGCCCACCTCTATCCTGGAAAGATGGGGCCAAATGGTGCATGGATCTCTTTTCTAGATGGAGAAAGCGAGGTGTCAACATGGGCGGGGATTTTCCAGCGACACATTACTAGCCAGTAAAGTCAGGAATACAATTCAGCCTGACATTGGAACGAATATTGGGAAAGAGGGTTATAAGAGAAATAGTGTTTATAACCCTCTTTATAACCCTCCATTTCTAAAAGAGAAAAATTATTTCTTTTTTTTCCACCAACAACTATATTTCCTCAACTTGATGGTACCCAGGATAAGCAAAGCAAATATATTTCACTAATTCTGCTCAGTGTAAGGCTTGGCCCTTCTCAAGACACCCCTCCCTGGGCACTCCGGTCCCATCAGCGGGGTCTTGAGCCCCCCCCAGGAGACAGGTACTCAGGGTAGCTCAGTCCAGGGATACCTCAGCTGGACACCACTGCATCCTCTGCTCCGTCAGCACCCATCGCTCTGAGTACACCCATCTCATCAGCCTTCTCATCCTGAACGGGACTGATAAGCCCCCACCCGGGTCAGAAAATCCACTCGTCCTACAAATTTGAGTCTTGTGGTTCCTTATTTCCCAAATAAATTAATATTGATGGTCAGCTTTTTCTTATCAGTCCTTTGAGCTGTTTATGTGAGTCTTCCTCTGAGAGACAAGTGGCAAAATTAATTTCTAGTCCTGCAGGCTGAAGGCCAGGCCTGGCAAAATTGCCACAATGTCACACCAAGCTGAGGGGCCCCTGAAGAGCCATCAGGAAACAAGGACAGATGCCCAGGGGCTGTTTAAATTTTTCAACATGCGTATGCTCCCTATTTCAATTGCATTCTTTTCCTTCCTCCATGCAAATTTCTAAAAGGCAGCCATCATCCCTCACAGGTCTTGTTGAGGTCACATAATGCAGAGTACAAAACGTGAGGAATTAGTTTTCACTAGAAACCACATTTTGTCTTTCTAGTTGTATTGACCTGAGAAATAAAATGTTTACATGGCCAAGAACAAACGGGAACTAAGGTCCACATGTTTGCGGATGAAGGAAGAAGCAGATGACAGATCAACAGTTTCACTTTTACTTACAGCAAAGCCAGCAATTCTGGAGAGCAGTGGGGGGTATCTCCCCAAAGAACTGCTCTGCAGTCCTCTTTCCCTTTGTTACTTTTTATTCTTACAGCAAAAGTGAACATCAGCAATGTTATTACCCATCAAAAGTTAAACAGATTCCCTCTCGTAGTTTTATATCTTTTTATCTTAAAGTGGTGATATCTTCAAAGTATTTTTATTCTAGACTAAATTTACAGTGAACACTTCACTGGGTGCGCAAAGTGCCCTGGGTCCTTGCCTGGTACTATGAAGTCCAGTTCCACAACTTATCCTTGACAGCAGGTTTTGGAAGTGAATAAACAGCTGCAAATGTCAGTGTGTAGCCTCATCTCACCTCGCTTGAGACTGACCAGCAGCGCCCTACACAAAATTAATGTTGAGATTCTCCTAAAGTTGGGGTCTGATCAGCCTAAACACAAAGGGAGGCAAAAGGTTTCTAATAATCTATTTTCAGAGGATGTGTTCTTAGGGAATTCAGTTTCCAGACCGTTAGACATAAATCAGCACGGCCGGACAAGCACAAAAATAAGCAGTTTTCAGGTGTTAACTGTAATTATGTTTCCTTTCCACTAAAACCCTCACAAGCAAATTCTGTGAGGTCAGATGAAATGTTCAAGACTTTTCCAGCCACTTTTTTCATGTCAAATATTGTAGTATTTTTCAGCTTCTGTTATAGCTCTACTGAAATAATTACTGCCAACTGACAAGGTCAATAGATATCTCAGGATCTGTGTATTTAATTCTAAGAAGATTTCAGCTGCTAATACTCAGCTCCCTAGGAAAATTATAACATAGGGATACAGTTTATAAATGAAAGTACAGAATTTTTTTGTGTGATTAATTCCTCTCCCCTGCCCCCAACCCCATCACCAAATCCTTAAACTCATTTTGAACCCTAGGGACCAATGGCGGAAAAAACTGTCACATGCTGTTGTCCTTGGTGTTGGAAGGAAAGGAAGGCCCCACAAGTGCTGCTCTGAACTTGGCCAGAGCCAGGGCTGGTGCTCTGATGGCTCCAGGGAGGGCAGATGAGTCACTGGGAGAAGCATGGGCATGTCAAAGGCCACCAGGTCCCCAGTCCTCGCAATCCCCGTGTTACAAACATGAGGTTTACGTACAACTCGTGGGGAGAGTATTACAGGTAATAGGTAAATGTACCTGTTCTAACTTATATACAAATTCAACTTGAGCAAACCTACAGAGCCCATCTCATTAGTAACCTAGGGACTGCCTGTAGCCATTTTCTTTTAATCCATCCTAGTTGCTTGGAGGAGAAAAGAAAGAGTGGTAAGAATCTGTCAAGCATAGCATTTGCTTCCCATCAGCTCACAGAAGTTTTCTGGAGGTCACGACTCACGGCCTCCCATCTTCAAAGACAGTGCCACCGAGGTACAACTGTGTGGTGTTAAGCCCTGACCCACCACGTACCATGTGTGAGACTTTACCTGGAGTCTCTGAGTCTCAAATTCTTCATCTTTAAAACAATGAAAGTATATATCATTTTAAAGAATCTGGAGCGGTAATAGAAATGAAACTACTTTATAAATTTTCAAATCACTTGGTAAATGTCAGATTTGTATCATAATTGCTAATGAAAGTCTTACCTGGAGACAATTCAAAGGCTGCCAGCTGCCGAGTAATATTTTGTCTTTTAATCCAAGATCTTCTTGGCTGGGAGGCTGATTCTGAAGGAAAGCACGCCTCCTCCAAGGAACTGATGTTAGAAAATTAAGTTTATTGAATTAGTCATGTAATGCAGAATTGGTCCTATGATAATGTTAGGCAGCACCTTACACACTAGTACCCATCTCAAGGTTTGTTCTGGTTATTTTAGTCTTCAAATAGCAGTATAGCAGTATCAGTCAAAGTTAGGGATAAAAAGAGTTAATATTAAAACAGTTTTTGTAGCAGTACCTGGAATATTTATCAAAAGCATACACATAACACACACACAGACAGACGCACACATACAGAGTCCTGGCATGAACATACACAGCCTGGAAGAAGAAACAAATTTGTGTCAAGTTGCAGAAACTCAGGGAATTAATATTTCAGATGTGAACTAAACTAAAGTCTTAAGCCCCCTCCCCCAAACAATGGACTGATTGGATCACCTCTTGGGTGAAGGGGAGCTCTATACCTGAGTTCTATGCCCATGAGAAAGGAGATCAGACCTTCCTCACCATGCCCTCTGACCCATCCTTCATGACTCATTAACTGACCTTGCAGGTTCTCAATACACACAGCAAACCACCTGAGTCTGGATATGGATCCTGTAGTTCAGGGGTGGCGAACAAGTTCGACACAAAGAGCCAAAATTTTAAACTGTGAGAGTCAGAGAGCCACACCACGCAGTGACCTGCCAAAACAGACAAACACTCACACAAAAGCATATAATTTTAACAATAATATATTA
>CAUYPK010102253.1:0-60869 GCA_963574355.1 Loris lydekkerianus | reverse complement strand
GATCATTTATGCTTCACAAGAAGGTAATTCTTTAAATAAAATGTCTCACCAGCTAAATGATCCAGGTTTTGTTGTCTTTAAAATGGTTGCAGCCATTATGCCATTGATAATAATCATTGCAGTAGGACCTCTCCAAGAGTAGACATTTACCTAACACTCTGCTCTATAATTGGAATATTTAAGTCTCCAGAGTTAAAGACATGGCAGTGCTATTCAAGAATTTTTTTCTTGTGCTTAAACATCCCCTTGGCTTGGATGTATACAAAAAGAGCCTGTGTATACAAAGAGTAATTATTTAAACAGGCCCTGGGTATGTGTAGCACTTCTACAGTGACTCTAATGTAGTTTTTACTACATCAGTTTTAATTTATTCAACTGTTCTTTTCAAGGAATGGCACTTTATGCCTGTTAGTGATGTTATTGGTATTTTGGGGAGCTTCCTTATAATTATTAGGATAATTCTTTTTTTTTTTTTTTTTTTTTTTTTTTGAGATAGAGTCTCAAGCTGTTGTCCTGGGTAGAGTGCCATGGCATCACAGCTCATAGCAACCTCAAACTCTTGGGCTTAAGCGATTCTCTTGCCTCACCCTCCCAAGTAGCTGGGACTACAGGCACCCTCCACAATGCTGGGCTGTTTTTTTGTTGTTGTTGCAATTGACTTTGTTGTTTTAGCTGGCCTGGGCCCACCAGCCTCGGTGTATGTGGCCGGTGCCCTACCCACTGAGCTACGGGTGCCATCTATTGGGGGAATATTTTTATTGCACACCTTTAAGGATATTGGTTTAGCAAATCTCTGTCCTTTCAAAAAAGATATGAAAGCAATAAATTTAATTCTCTCTGATATATAATAACTTTGTGATAATAATAAAGTTTAATTCTGTGGAATTGAACTAGTATGTCTGAAAATACCATTGTCTCTTAATGTTCTCTAGAGTCGATCTTTTTTTTTCTGTATTTACATTATTTTTATTACCAAATAAGGAAAGTAATTTTGTTTTTTAATCTTCAATAACCCACGATCTTTTTTTATGGTTTTACTGATAGGAACCAATACTACTTATTTTCTTAAACTGTAGAAGCTCACAAAACTGATTTCAATAACATGGCCAACTTCTATTTCTGTTAACATTGTTTGAATTATAGAGATTTTTAAATTTTTATCTTCCCCCAAGAACTTAACTGCACTAATGACAAATTTAAGTATTAGCAAAATTGATCATTCATTTACTCACCAAATATATTTATTGACTGCCTTCTATGTGGGAGGCACTGTGAGAGAAAAGCTAGGAATAGAAAGTCACAGCTTCCAAGGAATGTAATGTCTGGTGTTGGAGGGGGAAGCTTGATGAATGTCTGAATGAAGAGCACTCTGAGAGTCCAGCAGTAGGGATATATACAAAATATGACAGTAAAGGTGATTAATCTTAAGTGGGAGCTGATAGCAGGTTTGAAGGAGGAAATTAGGAGATAGTAGGGTAGGGAGGAGGAAGTGACTTTACCTAGGAAGCTTGTTCTGCTAATTACTTCAAAGACACGTGGGACTTTGCCTGGCAGACAAGGTCAGGAAAGAGTTTTTCATGGATAGAAATTAGTCATGGAAGCATAAAAGTGTGATGTGGTCAAGAAATATAAGGAATTCAGCACTACTTGATGCTACAAAGCAAAGGAAAGTGTAGTGGCAGATGAAGATAAAAAGTACCGTATATACTCGAGTATAAGCCGCGTTTTTTCTGGCACAAAATTTGTGCCGAGTTCGGGCTTTTCAGCACAAATTTTGTGCCCAAAAACTTGGCTTATACTCGAGTATATATGGTAGGTCAAAACCAGATAATATAGTCAAGCAAAAAGTAAAAAAAAACTTGGTTTTCTAATGTTACAATAATATGACAGCCAGTATCTAAGGTAACAATTCCTTGTGCTTTTGTATGCTTTTCGCCTGTTGAATAACAGAACAGTTACTGTGAATTTATTATTTTTCATTTTCTAGTGAAGGCTTTTGAAAATGTTTGTATATTGCTCATTATTTTCATGAAGTTTCTTATAATTAATTGAGTAATAATTATCAGGCTAATAGCAGTGATAGACCGCGTTATTTTTCTTTTTGTTTGTTTCTTTTGAGACAGAGTCTCACTGTGTCGCCCTTGGTAGCTCGACTCAAACTCTTGGGCTTAAGCAATTTTCTTGCCTCAGCCTCCCAAATATCTGGGACTATAGGTGCCTGCCACGATGCCTGGCTGTTTTGTTGTTGTTGCTGTTTTATTGTAGTTGTAATTGTCACTGTTGTTTAGCTGGCCCAGGCTGGGTTCAAACCCTCCAGCCTGGGTGTATTTGTGACCGGTGCCCTACCCACTGAGCTATGGGCACTGTCCAATAACGTTATTTTTCTTTTTTTTAGAGACAGTCTCACTCTGTCACCCTTGGTAGAGTGCTGTGATGTCACAGCTCACAGCAACCTCCAGCTCTTGGGCTTAGGCGATCTTGCTTCAGTCTCCTGAGTAGCTGGGACTATAGGCGCCCACCACAACGCCCGGCTATTTTTTTGTTGGCGTTTGGCTGGGTCTGGTTTGAACCCGCCACCCTCCGTATATGGGGTAGCACTGAGCCACAGGCGCCGCCCTGCAGTGTTATTTTTCTTAATGAGTCTAGGAAGGTCTCTAAACGTTTGGAACTATTTATACGTATTTATCATTTATAAAAGCATCTGAGATTTTCATATTTCTTATGATAAATTCATGGTAGATTCTTCTTTCTTGCATAATAATCCTTTACGCTTTTTCTTTTAAAAATACTTTATGCAGTTATTGTGCTTTTTATATAATATTATGCTTTTGCATGTTATTGATAAATGAAGAACTTTAATCCTGTTCTTATAGTTATGTTGGCTTCATGGCAAAAAACAAGTAACAAAAGGAAAGAAAGCACTCTCATTAATCATCTTACCCATTTTGTGAAATCCAGTGTAACAGTATGGTCCACATACACCAATCTAGACAGTTGGGTCACAACACAGTGCACCAGAATGAAGACAATGTCTTCTTTCTACTAATGCATGTTTAAACTATAGTATTCCCTAAAAAACAACCATACTTGAAGTCTGTCTACTTCCATCTTTATTAACTTCTCACCTGTGCTAGAATAGAGATTTTTTTTTTTTCCTGTGTGAATGGTGAGTATACATTGGTATTCTCACATTATTGTTTACCACACTACATAACTACATAATGTGTAAATTTTATTGTAGTCTTTGTTTAAATGTGAAAACAACTATAGCTTCAGATGCTGTTTGGGGATTTCAGAAAGCAGAAAAAGATGTAAAGCTGAAATTAATCTGTAAACTTATTTGACATAGGAATTCAAGGGCTTTTAATCCATTTTTTTCATTAGGCTTTTTGATATTTTTAATAATTCAGTAATGGAAATAAAATTAAACTATGGGTTGCAAATCTCTCCATTTTCTTCTAACTGCTTTTCCTCTCAAACACTAGAATACAGCCTATTTAAATCTTAACTTTTGCCTGCCAAACCACTGTTACCATCCATCTGTTCATGCCAATTGTAAAGAAGGTTCAGTTTTTAGAGAAGCTTTGCATTTCACATAAGGTATGTGAAGTGAAATTTCACAAGGGACATGATGGATCCTGATTCTTAGTGATAAACCTTTGGGGCCATCAGGGTTGGCATATGGTCCAGTATGATATGAAGGCTTGGGTTCCCTGGCTTCACTTCTTTGGCGTGAAGCTGATAAAACCTGGCTCTTGAGTATTATTTCACTGGACACCAATCATGGGCAGCAGGAACTGCCCATTTAACTCTCTGTGGGAAGGAAGCCCAGAGAGCATTCACAATGGTACCATTGTTGAGTTGCAAACCGCTCTGAACAGCTTGACAGCACTGGGGAGGAGGGGAAAGGGGTTGCTTTACTAATTGCTGTTCAGAAAAGAGAAGAAGCAAAAATAGCTGTTGTAGAATCTGATGTTTCTACATTTACTTACTCTCTTGATAGGAGTGTTGACTTTTATTTAGCATGTAGCTACTATCAAAAAGAATATATTTAAGCAACCACCTGTAGTAATTCCTTGTTAACATGCTATTTATTTTTAGCCCACTAGATTTTAACACAGCAAAAGTCAGTTTTGCTTTATGATTTGTTTAGATTAAAATATTCTTTTTACCTTCATAAGAATTTTAAGTGAAGGGGAGTAGATTAAAACGACCACAATTCACATATGGTTTAATTTGCAGTTTGCATTTTAGGATTCTTAAATAGCATTTGGATGTGTATAAACTATATGAATATAGAAATGTAAATTAACATTGTGTAACAATTGCAAACGATGAAATAACCCATAAAAGGTGAATTAGTTAGCTCATCTTGAGGTTGAGTTCTGTCTAGATTAGATTTATTTAAATGATAGGGTTGCTTCCTTTTTTATGAAACGTGTATTTTTGTATGAACACTGCTCTTCCAGCAAGCAATTGGTAGTTCCTGTTGCAGAGAACAGTGATCTTTAGCCTTACAAAAAATTAAAACTTATTTTCAGCCTCCAGGGATCCTGACCCCACAGTATATTTTCATAGATGATTCTCTTTTTTTGTAGCTGAAATTAAGTTGACTAACTTATATTGCACTATTGTAATTTATGCAACATGTTCTTAAATAAGATCACAGAGAGATATTTTAAGAAAACTTTTTTAAATCTATAATTTTTTTAATGGAACACATTTGCAAAATTTGTGGAAAATCATATGCATGTTGTATAAAATTAGTAAATCTGTAAAACTTGCTAATGTTCTATCTCCTCATGTTTCCTTAAGTGATTTTAGTAATTGGGCACAAGTGCAGTATTTCAAAACAGTAATTCATTGAATGCCCATTCTTCTTTTTACTGCAGAATAGATTATATTTAAGTCAAGATTAATGGATAGATCTTGATGTTAAAGTCCAGTGTCTAAGCCTGTCATTCCCCGGGGGCATATAGTGCATTAGTTTAAGCCAATATACTGCTTATCATAGATTCTATGACACTGTCCTAAATGATGGTTTGCTGTGCTTTGTTACTACTTACTATGATAATAAAATCACTTTTTTGTATTCCCAATAATTATAGCACTTAAACAAAATCTTAATTACATTAGTACACATTTAGGTAGAGATAACACTTAAGTAATTGTACACTGTAAAATTTACTTTTTTTTTTTTTCCTTTTTGCAATCTTCTGACAGGGTTCAACTTTAGTATTTAGTTCAAACACTTACATTTGTTTCCTCAACTTTAATGCACTAAAATTCTTATTCTCAAAGGAAACAATAAAAAATGATTGTTTCTAATCTCTCCCAATGTTTTTAAAACTCTTTCTATAATACTAGTGATTTTGAAGTAGTTCTGTACCAGTTATGGAAGCCTCATGATTGCTTGAGCCTTAATGATAATCTTTTCAAATAGATCTTATCAAGAATTAAGAGTACAAAATTTTAATTTCACTAACTGAATTTTTTTTAGATGTTTTGCTTCATACAACTTTCATAAAAGTAAAATAGATATATACATATTGGGTAATTATGGCAGTGCGTTTAGGGACCCACCAATGATTATTAGATTATTAAATGAGAAAGATTTTCAGAGTCTTTAGGTAGGTTCAAAATTTTAAGCTTACTTAAGGTTAATCTTTTTAAATTATTTACATGAACTTTGGTAGAATTGGGCTTATCAACTTTTTACTTAATGTTTTCATTTAGTAATTGACTGATTATGAGCAATTATATGTAGTCCAAATTTTATTCAACCCTAGTGTTCAATAATAGGGCTATCCTCACACTGCCTTAGCACCTGTTATGGATTTTGAGTCATCTGGCAGCCCATGGGAGTTAGATAAAGAAGTACCAGGTGTCCTGCCTGTCTCCTAATTGAGACGCAGTGAAAACAATATAGACTTGGCAATATGGTTAAAAGGATGGATTAAAGCCCAGCTTTGTCTGCTCTGACAAATCACAGCTTTTCCTTCATAGAGTAGATAGTATCAACTACTAAAGAATTTGATTAATATAAGGCATCGCAAAAATAGACAATAATTTGTCAGAACCTGTTGAAGACTTTCAGAATTTCTGTTGGTATTAGTATTGTTTACTTATACCAAGATTATGCTGTTCATTTAGGGGAATTTTATTTTACGCATATGAAATAAACTGGGTGTTTCTTGAAGGAATTAGCTACAGTAGGACAGAAATGGAATATGCCCCCCTCTGCCAGCTTTTAATTTACCAGATCTTGCTTTATACGGTAAGCAGTACTTTCATCTTATAAAGGGACAGTGCATATTAACCCATGAGATACTTCATTACCCTGTATATGTCAAGAAAATACACTACTTTACTACTGGTACTAATCATGAGATCCCTGAGATGTACTTGCAAAATGTCTCTACACACATATCATATCTCAATAAAATTCTTACTGTTCATTATTTCTTGATGGGCCAGTATAATATTGCCTCAGAATATTTAAGATATTTCAAGGCCTTTTAAAATGAAAATGCCAATGTGGTTTTTCTCATTTTTATTTTAGAACATACAAGGATTTTACTATAGTATAGTAATTATAGTAAATTATAAATGTATAATTACAACTATAATTTATAGAGTAAATTATAAATATATATAAATAGAGTTCTTTCCGAAATTACCAGTCTTAGAATTTAAGCTAATTATCATTGTTTTGATCATCTTTGGGATAACTAACAGGCTTAACATACCTTTGTTTTTTCACCACACAACACCCAGATCATTGAGATTGGATGTAGAAAGAAAACTGGACTGTTGAGTAAAAGACTGAGATTTAAGCCCCAACTCTATCAGCAGCTTTGTTTGTCTGAGCAAATCTCTGCACTCTGAATTAAGGCAAGGCTTATTGCTGAATAAACATTTTGCTGATTTTGCTAAGTTTCCTTATGAAATGTAAAGTAATGTTGGTGGGTGTATCCTTCCTGTAGTTCAAACTATCTTAATATTCTCAATAAATGTCTTGGGATAATCCCTCTCAAAATGGCCTTTGTAAAATCCTAAATATTTAAAATGGTTCAAGTATTAGTTTTCAAGGGTATCATTATCTCTATTCTTATGGTATACAGCACAGTTTTAGAAATCTTCCTGTGGTTTGAAATTACCCTTCATTTGATTTTATCTATAGAGATTTTCTCAAAGATTCTTCCGTTTTCCCTCCTCTATGGATGGCCACATAAGCAAATAAAATTAGATTAACTAAATTCATTGTCTCATACCATTATAGAATTTATTAAAATTTTTAGATTTCTCTTTAAGAACAGTCACAACTAATGGGCAAAGAAGTTTATTTCAATGCTAAATTATGAGTTGTAATTACCTTCAACTTTAGGCAATTATTATAAGTATTTAAAAGTAATTATCAGTTTTCTTTCCTCTTAATGCTATACCTTACATATTTATTCATTGTGCTTTTTTCACTTTTTTGAGGGTCAGCAACATCAAAGGGCATGATAGAACCCAACTCTTTCTCACAGGATTCAAATTCTAGATCTATTCCTAGGAAAGTTCCAACTATTGTATGTTTGCCCCAAAGAGGTTTGTCTCTAGGGAGCTAAACTGGGATTAGAGGAAAGGACCTGTTGACATAATAGACATCTCCTAATCCACTATCTAAACAACCTTATTCATTCATTCTTTCTGCAACTTATAAACAGTCATTGAGTACTACTAGGGTCTGGGTTGGATGCTGAAGATAATAAAAATAAAATCATAGTATCTGTCCTCAGGATATTAGTCTCCCCACTAGTCTGTAATTAAAAAATGGACAATTAAAATTTAAATAGCATAAATAGAATTGCTGGATTACTAGCCTCTAAAGCAGTGTATTCCAACCATTTTTATCTCACAGCGCACTTCAACCTATAGTTAAACTTGCACGCACACTTAAATTATGTTGATCGAAATAAAAGTTAAAAAAAAAAAAAAGAACGTACTTACTGTGCTTTGAACTTCTTTTAAAAATAATTTAATAATGATCTTTAAAAATTTTCCTGGCACACTTAAGATCCTCTCATGGCACACTGGTTGAAAATCACTGCTCTGAAGTAGTGACATTGAAAAACTAACAAAATCAGATCCCAAGAATCAGGGACAGAAACTATTTCTTTGAAGAGTATAGTTTGGGGCCAGGCACAGTGGCTTAAGCCTATAATCCCAGCACTGTGGGAAGCCGAGGCAGGTGGATTGCTTGAGCTCAGGAGTGCAGGCCCAGCCTTAGCAAGAATGAGACCCTGTCTCTAAAAAAAATAGCACCTGTAGTCCCCTCTACTTGAGAGGCTGAGGCAAGAGATTGCTCGAGTCCAATAGTTTGAGGAGCTGTGAACTGTGATGCCAGGGTATTCTACCCAGGGCCACAAAGTGAGACTCTGTCTAAAAAAAAAAAAAAAAAAAAAAAAAAAAGTGTAGTTTATTGGAACAATCCTGAGGAATGAGGCTAGGGCCTGGAAGCAAGAAGGTTGATTTGTGGCAGTCATTGAGGTTCATGATGTGGAAACTCATCATAGCCAGTTTCAAGCCACTAGCCTTACAAACTCTGTGAATATTGAATAATTGCTTCTAATCTGCTCAACTATAAGTAGTGTTTTCCAAAAAAAAAAATTTTAAGTCAGGAGGCAAAATTTATAAGTAATTTCTACTACTGGAACTCTCCCATTTCCTGTGTTCTTGGAATCTTCTACATAGAGAATGGAGATGAAATTCCCAAGTGCTGAAACTATATAGAAGCCGTAGTAATGTGAATGTAGGCAAGTGCTTACTAAATTAGGAATTTAAGTATAGCCTTAAATCCCTCCAAACTACACCACTGAACACAGATATAAATACTTTATGCTTGCCTTTACTTTAAAAGAAGCCAAGATTTCTTGCATAGGAAATAAAACATTAAACCTGAAATTAAGAGAAAAAAAATAAAGCAATAATACGAATCTTTGATATCTGCTTATAGTCATTTTCATAATTCCTTTTTGTAAAAATTATACTTTATATTCATCCTCACATACACCATATATAAACACAGATTTTTTACTTCATTAAGATTGGTCACAAGTCGCATTGGAGCTAATTGTTCATACACCTTACTGGGTGTGCCATGGAATCACAAATCTGAAAGTTTTGCCTTTTCTGACAGTAAAAGCAGTCCAGAATTACCAGAGTAATAAAATTATTGTAAAGAATGAAAAGTTGTTGCTTTTTTAATACCAAATCTACCTTTTATCTATTCTTCCTACATGTTAATAAAGTTAAAATCCTTGATACTATTTAACCTTCTGCAATGTCTTTTTTGCATAAGAAGTCAGTGTTCCATTTTATCAGAATAAGTCTGAAGTCCGTCTGTATATACCATAAGTAAGAAATATTAGCAGTATTATCAAGGAGTTCTTACAGTGGTGGGGAGAGGAGTTTTTTTTTTTTTTTTTTTTTTTGGGGGGGGGGTTTGGTAGAATCTCAATCTTAACCAGGCTAGTGTGCTGTGGCATCATTGTAGCTCACTGAAATCTCTAACTCTTGGATTCAAATGATCTTCTTGACTCAGCCTCCATGTACCTGGCATTATAGGTAAGCATCATGACACTCAGCTAATTTTTCTATTTATAGTAGAGTCAGGGTTGAGCTCTTACTCAGGCTGATCACAAAGGATCCTCTCACTTTGGCCTCCTAGAGTGCTAGCATTACAGGAGTGAACCACTGTACCCAACCAAGGTATAATTCTTAAACTGACAAATTGTCCTTCTAGAGCACCTGCTGTTTACAAAGACAGGAGCCAAAGGTCAAATCTATTTTCAGCACATATGTATGGGCACTTTTGTTACCTGTATTTATTATATCCTTTCTCTTCAACACCTCTATGAAGTGAACAGGAGCAGGTGATGGTGTCACCATTTAACATGCAGATAAACTGTGGCACAGAGAATTCATGCATAATTCAGGACCAGGTTGAAATTGAACCCCACTTTACACCTGACTTTAAAGTTTAAAATCAAGAATAGTTACTTAAAATGTATAATAATGTTGTCTGGGTGTGGTAGCTCATACCTTTAGTCCCAGCAATTTCAGAGGCCAAGGTGGAGGGTTGCTAGAGGCTAGAAGTTTGAGACCACCCTGGTAGCAACCTTCCCCCCACCGCCCCGCACCCCAGTGTCTACAAAGAAATGACGGGCACACACCTGTAATCCTGGCTACTCAGGAGTCTGAGGCAAGAAGATCTCTTAAGCCCAGGAGTTCAATGCTGCAATGAGCTATGTTTGTGCCACTGGATTCCAGCCTGGAAAACAGAGCGAGACCCTGTCTCTAAAACAATGATGCCAAAAAAATACAATAATGTTAATTTAATATTAATGAAGTACAGATTAGATTTAAATGATTTCTTTGTTATAGAAAGTGTCTTAGTATTTTTAGAATGGCAATATTCCTTCCCCTCTTTTTTGCTTTTGCAGAAAATAGAAGTAAGGAGGATTAGTGGATAATTACATTGCTGTGATTGCAGCACCTGTGTGTTATTTCTTTTGATTGGCTAGTTCTGTATTAAAGATTCTTACCAGTTCAGAGTCTCCTTCATCAAACGGTTTTTATTAGCTAATTTTGGCTTGTTTTACATGTATAGTAAAAATCTTAATTCAATTTAGACTTGCGTTTCAAATTTTTGTTGTAAATTTTTTGGTTAGTTTACCTTTGCCTTTTTATTGTCCTACTAATTTTAGTTTTTTAATTTCAATGCCCAGGGCAAAACATACACAGTGGGAATATAGCTTGAGTTCCTATTGTTGCTAGCCATCAAGTTTGTGTATAGGTACTCATAATGTTAGTGCTTCAATGTATAGGTACCAATAACTCTTCCCTAGAGATCTGCCTTTTAAGGAGTGTGTAACCTCTTCAAAGGAGATCTAGGAGTTAACTGCTGTGGATTATAGTTACAGTTACAATTGCTAACAGTACTGTTTGGAACTTTATCTTCTGGATCACCTTGTGGACTCAGAACGATGGTTTAAATAGAGTTCATTATACGCATATCTCCTTAATATATGTTTCCTTGGTAAAAAGGAGAAAGATGTAAGTCTTATATTATTTTATTTGGCTGTTTCAAACTTGGAAAATTATAAAGAACATTTACCTGGTTAGAAGGTGAGTTTCCATAAACTATCATTATTTACGTAATTAACAATGTTTTCTAAAGATAAGCCCCCCCGAAAGGTAACTTCAAGCATTAACCTACCCTAAATAAATGATGAATGCTGTAGTTTTTTGTTTAAAGTCAATCATTAAGGATTGTTTTCCTTCACTCTGCCACCTAGACTTGAACTTCTAAAAAATCATTTTAGTTCTAGGCAAGCAATTGGAGATAAAGAAAAAAATCATTTTAGAAAGCATTGTTTTTTACTAATGAAGATGTAGTATAATTTTATTAAATATATCATGTTATTATACAAAGTGAATGTTATATCTGGATAATTTTAGCTTTGTACAGCTATATATTAGGGTTTCTTCAGAGTTTTATAATCACCTTTTTTATAGCAAAGTAGAATTACCTTCTAAAATGTGTTTTATCCAGAAAATTGTTTTCTTCAGTGAAGTTACTACATTGGAAGTACCTTCTTTGCTTTTGAAATATTAACATTTGCTTTCTTTCTGCCTAATTTTTGTATAAACTCTAAATATTATAAGATAAAATAAAATATTTCATTTATAGGCCCTCTGAAAGTAGAGCATTTTAAAAGCAGGTAGGTGTCTCCACCCTACTTTTCATGAAGCGTTTTACCCATTCAAGCAGACTTTTAAAAACAGCTTGTTTTGATAGCAGACTGTTCTCCTGTGGGCCTTCAGCCTTTGCTTCCTGGCAGCACCTTTGGTGCGAAAAGAGAGTGATCAATTGGGAGACTATCAGTGCCAGCATGCATAGAGTGATAAGTTAACACACCACTGGGAATTTCTAGGGCCCACCAAGATACTTCACTTCTAATGTGCTAACAAGCTCATTTTTCTACCTCTTGCCTCTTCAGTTATTTTTTTTCTCAGAAGAGCTTAGAAGTTGAGTGCATCAGGCATAATGAAAAGCTCTGTAGGAGGGAGAAGCAATAACCCCATTTTTCCCTTTTCAGCCAAATAGAAAATTAGTTTCTGGTAATACACAAAGGCCAGTATTTTTTGTACAAGGGGCACTGCTGTGAATCAAAGGACTCTATTAACTGCAGAAAATTCGGCAGCTGTGAATCTCCCCCAATGAAAAAAGTACTTTCCAACAAGTTGTGAGATATGTGGTATTATTTAGATTGAACCATCAGTTTCATCCCCTTCCATTTTAACCATATACCCTCTTTAAAAGTGTGCTATATTATTTTTCTGAGTTAAGACTCCGAAATGTCTATATTATGCTCCCATAAAATCCTCAACCCTGATCATTTTAATACAGCATCTTGTCCTGTTGCTACCCATTTCAGAAGTAAAATTCTTTTGAAGCTCAATGCTGGTGTAAAGAATTGAAAATAATGAGTTGCCAGGAATTAGAATTCAGGCTTATTTCAATATTTGATGCATAAGATAGATGGTAATACAGGAAGAGTGTAAACAAGCCATTTAGAGGGCAGAAGTCACAAAGTCAAGTGCAGAATGAATATAGTTTTATCTTTGACTCTCATGCTTTTTTTTTCTTCATAATAAACTTGTAAATACAATTGGCCATGGTATCTCCATTGAATCATTTTAAATTATGCTTGTCTCAATTTTTTGGTCTATATTACAGACTTGGTTTATAATTTCTAGAATTGTACAACTATAATAATTGAATTACAATTTTAAAATACAAAGGAATTTTGAGGGGGATATTTTAAAATGGGTTCAGTGAAAAAAGAATAGGCAAATTTTTATTATCCTTATTTAAACGTCTTGTGTAAAGCCTGTCAACATAGCATACTGCGTACAGCAGGAAAACTTTTAAAAGTTGTAGAAGAAAGGTTAACTGATTTCTCAGTTCAGGAACTATACGACATGAAGTCAGCATGTGAGTTTTTCCTGATAATTGTATGTTGCTGCCTGCTGCTCTACATTTTGACAGCCATTTCCATAGTTGCTTTCGTGAACAACAGAAATATTCTCTCTCTTTCTCGCTCTCTCTGTGCTAACAGCACAATCAGGCCTGCTGAAACAGGAAGCCTGGAGTGGGTTGTTCAAAAGCAACAACACTTCAAGGTACTGGTTGCTTGTCAATAATATCAGAGAAGAAAATGTGGTGAAAGGAAAGTACAGTATTTTTCTGTCAGTGTCAGTGCCCTGTAGATGCTTTGTTAGACAGTCTTTAGGAGTCCCGTGGACTCTTTGCAAATATTCCTGCTTGTTTCAGTGTTATAATTGACTAGGTATTTTTTCCTGACATACAGATTCAGCTATGTATTTATCTTAACTGCATGAAGTTATTCGAGGATTACAGCAACAGTAGTCGTCCATTCAAAATGAGAACAATTGCTAAGAAAATGCGGGGATTTTAGAAAAAGAAGATATATAGGAATTTTTTACAATAAATCTTTACAAATGAAAAATACAGAATTTTGGATGAAGTATTTTAAGCAGCATTATAATATTTATTGTGTGGCTTTTGAGAGTAAACCTTCAGATGAAAGCTGATTAACAAGATAAGATGAGCCTAGGCTGAGCTGATGGCAGTTGAATCCAGTAAACTGTTAAACTTCCTTTATTTCAGCAGTTTTGTATTTTAATTGTTTTTAATAAATACCTCTGTCATGTATAGTGGCTTTCTGAAGAATAAACTTACATTAAAAACTATACTTTTACAATTTAAAAAGCCATACTATTAATGATATGCAAAATAATTAGTTAATAATTATATTGAGAAGTAATGGCTTAGCATTTGTAGTAGTACTTTTTATAAGATCTTTTCTTTTCCAGTATAAGCTTCATTTAAATTGATCCTTAACTGAAGGGAATCAGCTATGAGGAGCGAGCACGATACCTTCAAACAATCGTCCAGCACCATTTGGAGCCAACAACCTTTGAAGACTTTGCAGCGCAGCTTTTTTCTCCAGCCCCCTACCATCATTTACCATCTGATGCCGGTAAGATTGAAAACATGGGTGAGTTGTTACCAGAACTTAAAATGCAATACCCTTTTGTTCTAAAAAACTTGCTTAAATAAAATTCTAATCATTGAAATATGAATATTTGTATCACTTTAATATTTGAATTTGGCCTATAAATTTGACTTATACTTTCCTTTTACCTAAATGCAGTTCCTTAGAAAGGCAGCAATCTTCATAAAAGTACATGCACCACATTTTATCTGAACTAATGATCAGTGACTCTCGTATCTCATGAGGGCATTACAAAAAGTATCTACAAAAGAAGTACAAGTTGAGCATGCATTCTCAACTCTAGGAGACAGTATTTTATGGCCATGAGTATTATTGCCTTATCATCTCGAATTTTACAAATAGAGCTAAAATACCTGGTCTAGATTTAGAGGTGCTTAATAGTGTAAATTATGTTACAATAATTAGAGATTGTAAGAGGGTACTGCATTTTTAACAACTAATTTTGAAGAAATCAGTAAGAAAATAAATGACTCGTGGCCTTCCTATTCTGTAATATCTTGCACTCCTTATGATTGTTTCATTTATTTTATTTTCCCTCTTTAGATCATTAAATATCAGTTCTGTTTATCTGAAGGTAAGACAAAGTGTCAACTAAAACACCTTCTGTTCTTCTCCCATTTCCTATTTTCAAAATTGGCAAGCTCTAAGCTTGTAACTCAAAATAGTAATAAGCAGATTTAACACTTTCCTGGTTCATACTAAACATTTCAGAAATTATCACTAAATTTTTTTCAGAATTATATTGACTAACCCAGGTCTGCATGAAACTAACATGGTTTGGGGATAAAAATAACTAATAATAGACTCCCTTGGGTTGAAATTAGTTATTCCTTGTTATATTGACCTTTTTTTGTTTGTTTGTTTGTTTCTTGGCATGAAAAAGTAGTACTACTGAACTCAAGTAGTTTGTTTTTGTATTTTGTAATGTGTTGCATTGTTATTGGATATCTTAACTCATCAAAAGGTTATTCTCTGTGTGCCTTGCACTGTACTAGGCACGTAAAATACAAAGATGGCTATGGTAACAGTGTTAAAGGAAACAGGAAAAGAGAACATAATATATTTGAAGTTCATCATAATAAACCTTCAGATTCTCTTTGTTAAATGTGTTCTTTATGATAAATAAGTTTAGCACAGCACTCCTTTTCTTAATCTAATTTATTTGAAAAAAATTACTGTAATACTCAACTGAGGTTTAGTTTTATGATGTTAAAGCTTCCATTCCTGTCATCATTAAATTGCCATTAGAAAAATAATTTTACCAAAATCTTTGATCCCATTCAATTATTATAAGAGACATAGCAAAGGAAAAAATCACATTAGACCAGGTTGAGTCTGGTCCGATCTTTTATCTTTGAAAAAGATTAAAGTCTAGGGTGGTGCCTGTGGCTCAAAGGAGTAGGGCGCAGGCCCCATATGCCAGAGGTGGCAGGTTCAAGCCCAACCCCAGCCAAACACTGCAAGAAAAAAAAAAAAAGAAAGAAAGAAAAGAAAGAAAAAGATAAAAGTCTAATATTTACTTTAGTGGATTGACACTATCTATACAATTGTTCAGTTTGGCACTAAGAAAGTTGGTAAAAGAAAGATGTTAAAGGTAAATTAGTGAATAGCAAAGTAAGTATACCTGATAATTTCATTATTTAATAATAGAGAATATTGGATGAAATATCAGACTATATTAAAATAGATTATCAGTGACACTTTTGTGTATCATATGGTTAAGTTATAGATCTCACAACTGAAAAACATTGATAATAGAACTACATTTGGACTAACTTTTCCCCCTTACATTTATACAGGCTGCTTCATGTTGTAGTTGTTTACCAGCTGGACTCCTTCATATTTGTCATCTTAATGTTCTCATAGTTTGCATTTATCCCGTACATTCAGCCAGGTATATAATATGGGAAGTAAGTAGTAGTCTTGCTTACTGAGACATTAGGTAAAAGATGCTCTAGCAACTAGGCGAAGGCTCTATTGGCTTCGTTTTTACTGTATCTTACTAAATTCTTCTGTTAGTTATTTAACATAGCACTTAACGATTATCTAAACATAATATTATGCTACAAATTTTTTTCAGTTAATTTTTGTCAATTCCTTTTGCCTTTAGGAACCATTAGGTCCTATAATTTTCAAAAAGATGCTTTTACTTATAAATAACTTGTGCCACTATTACTGAATATATTTCTATTTTTTTTTTACAGACTTTAATAGTTATGATAGAAGTTCCTATCATAATGGTTCTCAGTTCAACACAGTAAAAAAAGAAAGAAATATGTAGTACTGTGGAATTTGAAGAATGATTTTTATTCTTCCAGTCATCTCAAATCTTGATTTTTTTTTTTTTATCATAAGTCAATCCCATACCTATAGAGCTTCCTTTAAAATCATAAGTCAAAGTGGGACAGAGAAGATATAAAATAAGCCACACAGTAGCAGTTTAGACCCAATAATTAGGATTATTAGTAATAATTTCGAATTAGGTTTAAAGAATGCCACTATGGCATGGTGCTGTGGTTCATGCCTGTAATCCTAGCACTTTGGGAGACAGAGGCAGGAAGAGTGCCTAAGGCCAGGAGTTCAAGATGAGCAACTTAGCAAGACCCTATCTCTACAAAAACTAGAAAAATTAGCCAGGTATGATGGTGCATGCCTGTAGCTATTTGGGAGGCTGAGGCAGAAGGCTCACTGGAACCCAGGAGTAGTTTGTGGTTTCTGTGAGCTAAGATGACACCATTACACTCTAGTCCAGGCAACAGAGTGAGATGCTATTTCAAAAAAAAAAGCCTGTATGCTTATATTCTTTCTTACCAACCCTAAAACACAATTCTATTCAGTGGAATAGTATAAAAAAATACTATTTTTTTTAAGTTACTTAATTTGGTTCAAGATTAAATAAAACCCACTTTCGGATTAACAGTAAGGTACAAACTTACTGTTTGATGACACTTCAATCCAAGAAAGGATTTTTTCATATAACTTTCAGCATTATTTAGATAGATATGAAAGATTTTGGTATATCATAGTTGTCCCATAAATTTTATAAACGTATTTTCTCAAAATGTACTGTCTGTGGCAGTAGACTTAATACTTAAGGGAAATTATTTTTATCCCTAAGGTCATTGAGGGAAATATCGTGATGTCACACTTTGTTGATCTCCCATAACTACATTAAAATATTATTAGATTTTTCTTGTCTTTTATTTTTAAAAAGTTACAGGAAAAAAATCCCTTTATCTTTGTCAGGCATGTGTGTGGAAAATATCAAAAGTTTTGCAGTGACTTATTTTCTTTATATGTACAAACACCTCCCCTCTAACCATAAACTTTAAAATGGAATTAGTCTCTTCGTGGTCACATTACAGTGGTCATTTAAAATGTATACATTTTTCCCTAATGTTGTCTTTTTTTATTTTATAATATTTAAATTGTTTTTTTTATTTTATAATAAAAGAAATTCTAGAATGTCAATAAGAAACAGGATCCTCATTTTGTTGAAAGTATATGGTAAATAATAATGGGCTTCACTTTCTTGGTTTAAATATTAAAAATACATTCCTAATTTTTTTTTTTGAGACAGAGTCTCATTTTATTGCCCTCAGTAGAGTGCTGTAGTGTCACAGCTCATAGCAACCTCCAACTCATGGGCTTAGGCGATTCTCTTGCCTCAGCCTTCCAAGTAGCTGAGACTACAGGTGCCTGTAGTCACCCAAAAAATGCCCGGCTATGGTTTTTGTTGCAGTTTGGCCAGGGCCAGGTTCAAACCCACCACCCTCAGTACATGGCACCCTACCCACTGAGCTACAGGCACACTCACATTTAAATTTTTACCATTATTATTTCTTTTCTGCTGTCATCAACCAGAATTATTTTTGAATGCCTACTGTATGGTATATCTAGATTTACCTCTAATGCCTATTACTCTAATTGAGCTAGTATGTACCTTCCTTCAGATTGTTTTTCTACAAATTAAGTTAAAGAATTTAGTTCTTTAAAAATTCAAGGATTCATTGGTGTTTGCCTTTCTCTCTCTCTCTCTCTCTCTCTCTCTCTCTCTCTATATATATATATATATATATATATATATACACACACACACACAAATACCACTTTTTATAATTACCTCCAGAAAACATTATTTAAAGAAACCTTATAAATACGATTTAAATGTAATTTCTGTGCTGTCAAAATCAGATACACTCTGGTGGCGCCTGTGACTCAAAGGGGTAGGGCACTGTCCCCATATACCAGAGAGGGCGGGTTCAAACCCAGCCCCGGCCAAAAACTGCAAAAAAAAAAAAAAATCAGATACACTCTCTTGTGATTATGAAGACAGAGAGTAGCATTTAATCTACTTTCTAACCTCAGCTTTGCTATTAATTCACAAAATCTGTATTGTCCTATATAGATAAGATTTATGATGGACAGATCTCTCCCTTCAAATCTTTGTGATAGATCATCAAAATTTAGCCATCATGGCAGTGCCTATGCTTAGTGGATAGGGCACTGGCCACATACACCCAAGCTGGAGGGTTTCAGCCCAGCCCAGGCTAGCTAAAACAATAATGACAACTGCAACAAACAACCAAAAAATAGCTGCTTGGGCATTGTGGCAGGCACCTGTAGTCCCAGCTACTTGGGAGGCTAAAGCAAGAGAATAGCTTAAGCCAAGAGTTGGAGGTTGCTGTGAGCTGTGATGCTACAGCACTCTATCAAGAGCAACAAAGGGAGACTCTGTCTCAAAAAAAAAAAAAAAAAAAAAAAATTTTATCCATTACGTTAAGTAACATTTTTTAGTTCAGCATCCTTCTTTAAAAGATATTTTAAACTTACCAAGCTTGAAATGACCTGAAAGAAAATATCTAAGAAGCCCCTCAGAAGTTGTTATACATATTCTAAATATTATTTGTACATACCTATTGGAAATTAATTTCCTACCACATGTAATATAAGCTATAAATTTATTTAATGTTTTTAAAAACAGATTCCTACTCGTATTTATCACTAGATTAGCCTAAAATTATAGGCAGCCAAATATCAGTACTTTAAACTTAGAAATTTGGCTTCTGTTTTTGAGCAGGAAGCAAATAATATCAATCTTAAATAACATCTGCTAACATTTGTGACCATAACTACTAGGTTCAGTTTCCACATAGAACATTCATCCAGTTTTGAAATTTTTGTAATGAAAATAACAGAATAATGATTGAGCAGTTACTGAATGCCAGGCACTATTCTAGGTACAATTCAAACACTTTTTTTCTTTTCTTTTTTTTTTTTTAAACACTTTTTTTCATTTAAGCTTCATAGTAGTTCCATGAAGTTTAAAAGAAAAAAAGCTTACCCAGAGTCACCTGGTACATGGTGAAGCCAGCATTCCAACCTAGACCTGATTCTGAAACACATGAACTCTTACACTACCTGTTTAGTCCAAATATTTTCATCCATTCCTTGCTGCTGATAGAGGGGACAGAGAAAGAGATATTGCCAGTAACTTGTCACATTTACAAATTAGAATTGTTAAAGGTAGGCTCGGTGCCTGTAGCACAGTCGTTATGGCACTGGCCACACACACCTAGGCTGGTGGGTTCAAACCCAGCCCCGGCCAGCCAGCTAAACAACGATGACAACTGCAACCAAAAAAAAAAAAAAAATAGCTGGATGTTGTGGGCACCTATAGTCCCAGCTACTTGGGAGACTGAGGCAAGGGAATCGCTTAAGCCCAAGAGTTGGAGGTTGCTGTGAGCTGTGATGCCATGGCACTCTACCGAAGGCAACATAGTGAGACTCTCTCAAAGGGGAAAAAAAAAAAAAAAAAAGAATTGTTAAAGGTTATTTTAAGGGTTCTGTTTTTCTCACCCATTGAAAAAAAATTATTTTTTAAATAGCTTTAAGGTTGTCAGGGGAGAAGTATGGGCTTTGTAATCAGACTCATCTGGATTAAGTCTTAGTTCTGCCATTTATTATTCATATGAACTCTTACCTATCTCATACCCAGTTTTCTCATTTGTAAGAAGGAGGTATAATAGGAGAGGCTCAGCCTGATTTGTTCTAAGTCTGCAGTAGTCCTTTAATATCTTAAAAGAAAACCACTTGTTTATATTTCTGAGCTATCTTAAATTGTATTATTAATAATATTTTCCTTATGATGGTGCTGTATTCCTGCTAATCTTAATCACTTATTAACTCTTTCCACAATATTAAACAATAAGGTTATTGGGTACTCTTTAACCCTTAACATAAGGTTATATTTTATAGGACTATCAACATAAGAAAGGATAGATTCTTTTATTTTCCACAACTGAACTTAATGGTATGTTGTACTCTGTATATTTGAATGATCATATTTTGTAGGGGGTCATTTTCTTCAAAAATTATAATTTATTCCTCCTTTCTTCATCTCTTCTGACTCAAAAGTTAATTAACTTTTCTTTGTTTAATAGCTTTATTACATAGTTACACTTACTGTAAAACTGCTATATGCCAGGATCTTTGCATTTATAGTTATTAATTCCCATAGCAGCTTTGCAAAATAATTAGTATTTTCTCCATTTTACAAATAAGAGAATGTCTCAAGTCAGTTTAGTTTGCCTACAATCAAACAGCTAGTAAAGTGACAGATTTGGCATTTAGTCCAGGACTGTCTAACCCATGCCCATGTTCTAACACATCACATTGTCTATTAGTTCAATATTAATAGAAATTCCTTTCAGTGTTAAGCAGTATTTTAAAAGGCTGTATCTACCCAATAACTAGAAATTTTAAATTGGCCATGCATGTCACCAAACAATACAAACAAAATCATAGTAAATAATCCTATAATCTATATGGATATAAATGAGAACTCAACGTCATATTTGTCATGTTATTTGCAATAATAGTTTATTACGATCAGTGTGTAATATATGATTCAATTTATTACACCATCAAAATACATAGGCATTGTGTGTGAGCACTGTAAGAGTACTAGTAACAAATACAGTATGCACAAACATAGGCTCCCGTAGATACTTATAAAACTTTTATGTTTGAGGACATACTAGTAATAATTAAATAAATCAGCATTCTTTATGACTTAAGTTGTCTAAATCAATAGTTAGGCAGAATGTAAAATGAAATGAAGGTATTGCTGTATTCTTTATGTCTGAAATTGAGGTCTGTCAGCTGTAAATTGGGCATATTGAATCTACCCAAATTCCCAGTATACCACAGATAGCATCTACTCAAAGGAGAAATGGTACTGATAATGTTACACCACACATGTTAGAAAGCCTGTTTCTAGCCTCAGTTGACAAAGAGGGAGATTTCACTTTGAAGGCATTAAGGTAGAGATGGAGGAATTATTGTTTTTGAGGAAAACATTCTTTGAGTTTGGCATATTCGAAAGTAGTGCTCTCCAGTAAAACTTCCTATGATAATGGAAATGTTCTGTATCTGTGCTGTCCTGCTACGAACCACATGTGGCTGTTAAACAGCTGAAATGTAGCTAATGTACCAAGGAACTGAATTTTTACTTAATTTTAATTTCATTAATTTAATTTCAATATGGCTGTGGCTAACTACCATATTAGACAGTGCAACAGTAGAGATTTTATGACTCACTGGTTAGGATAACATGCCAGCATTACAGTAAACACTTCAAAAGGTAGATGTTTATAGACTCTCATAGAATTTTTTCTTTCTTTCTTTTTTCCTATTTGAACTTGTTTTGTTAGTTGGTAAGTATAACATTTCAATATACAAAGTATTGTCCATTGTGAAACATCATCACCCCAACTCATTGCATGCTGAATTGTATTTCATAATAAAAACTTGATTACTTCTCTGTTCCCCAGTTAACACCTGTAAAATTCTGCACTGTGTCTCTCATATCTATTATCTATCTTCTGTTTTGTTTTCTCACTTCTGCTCGCTACTCCATTTCTTCATTCACAACAAAGAAAGAAATACAGTCATAGTTCTCTTCCTCCCAAAACCTCCGCTAGAAAAGATTGGCCATCTCAAGGTAAACAGCCATGGGAAGGCCTCACATGGTGGCTGGGAATAATATGCGTTACCAGAAATGCATGAGCTATTCCTCTTCACCTTCATTCTGCCATCTATCTGCAGTGCTTCCCTAAAAGGGGCCATGAATTCATATTCTCTTCTACATTTTCCAGTATGGGTCCACTATGAACCAATTCAGATCTTCAGGAAGAGTAAAGGTGAACAGAACTATATTTTCTTCTCATATTTTGAAGGCCAATTCCATTTCCATTAGAAAAGCAAGAATGTTGGAGAAGTTACTTTTAAGAAGGAAAGCAGTTAAGGCCAGGCGTGGTGGCTCATGTGTATAAATCCTAACTCTGGGAGGCCGAGGCTAGTGGATTGCCTGAGCTCACAGGTTTGAGACCAGCCTGAGGCAGAATGAGATCTCTTCTCTAAAAACAGCTGGGGGTTGTGGTGGGCATCTTTAGTCCCTGCTACTTGGGAGGCTGAGGCAAGAGAATTGCTTGAGCCCAAGAGTTTGAGGTTGCTGTGTGCTGTGACACCCTGGCATTCTACCCAGTGCAATAAAGTGAGACTCTGTCTCATAAAAAAGGAAGACGATTGACCTGGAATATGAGTGACCAGAATATTTTTCCTTGGCAATGTATATTTATTCTTTAATTATAACCTTTGGCCTTAAAAACACTTTGAAGTGTTCTACAGAGACATATTCTTAATTGTTTAAATAGGATCTGAATAGGAACTGCACACCCCTTATTGAACTTCTTTGTTTTTCCTTATAAATATTCACAACTTTAATCACAAATGTTTCATTATATGGGAGTGCTAGCATACTTACTTCCAAGTTCGAAGTGTCAGCGAGGTGCTGCTTTGGCTAACAAATATGCCAACAGTCTCCCTGTAAAATAAGGAGATACATAAATTTAAACCCACAACCTGTTTTTGTTTGTGATATATAAAGAAAATTTTCATGTACTTCATACTCAGAAAATCTGGATTAAAGCACCTTAAAATATACAAACTTTTTTATTTTGTTACTCTGCAGATTTTTTTTTCTGAAGGGCTTTTATTTTTAATATAATGTCTTATTCATTTGTTCAGAAAGTGTTTGAGAACCTACAAAGTGCAAGGTTCTGTAGTATTGCTATATATTAGAGAATAATAATTCATAGAAATAAAGTATCGAACTAAAAAACTAATTTGTAAATGACATAAAGAATTTATTTGGGCTCGGCACCTATAGCTCAAGTGGCTAACGCATCAGCCACATACTCCAGAGTTAGGGAGTTCAAATCCAGCCCAGGCATGCCAAACGACAGTGACAACTACAACCAAAAAATAGCCAGGTATTGGGCATTGTGGCAGGTGCCTGTAGGCCCAGCTACTTGGGAGGGTGAGACAAGAGAATCGCTTAAGCCCAGGAGTTTTAGGTTGCTGTGAGCTATGATGCCATGGCACTGTACCCAGGGCAACAGCTTGAGGCTCTGTCTCAAAAAAAAAAAAGAAAAGAAAAGAATTTATTCGATTTTGTTTTGCTTTTAAAATTTTATATCTACTAATTCCAGTGGTTACCTACTTTCTATGATTGAATAGTGTAACTACAAAGGTCTAAGTTAATGAAAACAAAAGCATTATCTCTCATAAAGTAAAGACATTTTGGGGGTCAGACTGCCTTTTTTGACTCAACTTTTAGATGAGAATTCTTATCCTTTCTTCTACCCAGGAATTTATCCTGCCCTTTCTTAAAACCATATTTAAGTAGTTGGCATGTATATAACATGCTCATAGTGCTGAGTTCTCATCTCATAGTGCTGAGTTCCTTTTGAGAACTTTTGGTTCCAAACTGGTGCTGTTTTTCAAGTTTAAGTAGTGAAGGCCCTTTACCCCCCCCCCCTTTGATTATACCCTGAATATCCTTCTCAGCTGCTTCTAGAGCCCTTCCCTGCATGTTAATGGTGCTTTGCATCCTAGTTCTTTCTGGCCCAAAGATTTTGCTTCCCATTACTTTTTCTGGGGTTCTGGGTCTGGGGATGATGATTGGTGCTTTCTTGCTAATATGATGATGTAAGCCACCAGATCCCTGGATTTTAAATACATTAGTAGGCTGCTGTAATAAGTTTTGGGCCTGCTTTTTCCCTGAAAAGATCTCATTAAGGGATGGGATACTTGCTACAGAGAAGTAGCAGAAAAATTATTTTTTTAGGGGATAAGAGGCTGGATGACTGTATTTGCTTTTACTGTTTCCTACAGGCTCCCACCCAGAGATTCTACCCAGTGAAACTCCCACAGCAGCGCAGGTAGATGGGGCTGACCTGGCCTCTCCAATGTCTCCTCGAACTAGCAAAAGCCGTATGTCCATGAAGCTGCGTCGTTCCTCTGGCTCAGCCAATAAATCCTAAGGAGACCAGCAGCCCAACAGCAGTGATCAGCAGCACCACCATAGCACGAACCTAGGCTTAACCCTTCCAGCCTTCGTGTCTGCCATAACACGCATGTTTTGTGTACATTTATTTGAGAAAACACTGGATTTAAGTAATTTGTAGCTTAGTATTTTAGATTTGGATTATTTATTCAGTTTGTTTTTATCCCCATACTCCAAGCTGCCATGTTTTAAGAGGGTGAAGTTTTATTCTACACCCTTTACCTTCCTATGTAATTATGTCTAAGTAAGTTTTACCTTTAATTTCATGATTAACTTTGAGCCAAAAAAATAATTGGACAGATAGTCTCATTGTTTTATTTATCATGCCCCATTGCTATTTTATGGCTCAATAAATAATTTTTTTTACAAATATAAAATTTTAAACTTAAGCATTTATAAAGTTATAGCAAAAAGTTACAAATCTGTCAATACACAGGACGGTGTACAGATTATTTATGTTATGAAAATAAAACACTTAAAATGAATAGTCTTTTAGCATCTTAAATTCTAACTGTAATAATTTTAGCATTAACTTTTTCTTCCCAAAGCAACATCTTATCTCTTGGCTGTATAGGTGATGCCAGTATATCTAATAACTAGAAAAATCATTGTGCTGAACTTGATTATGTTTAGCTTTCAAATATTTTTCTATTGTTTTGTTTTGTAGAAGGTATCACTGTTAAATGCCATTTCTGTTTTGAGATTGAGGCCCTTTATTATCAGCTGCTAGATCCTGGTGTATCTTTGTGCTTTCTTGAGTACCCAAAAGGAGGGAAAGAAAAGAAGAAAAAAACTTTTCATGTATAACTATGTTGCTCAAATTATTTATATTATTGAAAAAGGAAAGGGAACATGACCCAGGAGTCTTAAGTTAAATCTAACACTGTTAATACTCAACTTGCAGGTATAGGTTGATATACATTCCACACTCCAGAAATATTTTCCTACAGTAGATAAGCTCCTCACATTTTGTTTTGAATGGGCATCTCCTAAGGAAATGTAGCATGACATCAGTACTAACTGCATGTGTAAATACATCATACTGGCAAACCATAAAATATAAATTATGTATCATTCATTACAAATTTGTAACAGTGGGAAAAAAAGACATGGCATTTAATAAAAATAAAATATTCTTGTCACTTCCTTTGCATGACTGTTGATCTGTCTTCTGTAGTTCATATTTTCAGATTAATAAGCAGGGCTGTGTATTAATGGGGAGATGTTAAACATAAACCTAGGTTATTGGGTTGGTGCCTTTGGTGGGGCAGCTAAGTGGGTAGGGTGCCGGCCCCAAATATCAAGGGTGGCGGGTTCGAGCCCAGCTTCAGCCAAACAGCAACAAAAAATGGCCGGGCGTTGTAGTGGGCGCCTGTGGTCCCAGCTGCTTGGGAGGCTGAGGCAAGAGAATCGCCTAAGCCCAAGAGTTGGAGGTTGCTGTGAGCTGTGACGCCACAGCATTCTACCAAGAGCCATAAAGTAAGACACTGTCTCTAAAAGAAAAAAAAAAAATCCTAGGTCATCTTAGGTAATTCTGAAAAATGAATTTGAATTCCTTTTCAGGATATACTCCAACTTATCTCTCAAAGATCCTTAGAAACGTGGGAAATTTTTAAATCATTAAAAACATGGTAAATTTAAAGTCTGCCAGAAACTTTATCCAGTCCACCTGGTTAAAGCATCCGTTTATCTCAGCTTCATGTTTCTCTGATTTCTTAAATTTCATTTTGTTTTACAGTGTACTTTCAGGAATAATACTTGGTACTGATAGGTTTTTCTAAAACAACCCTTCAGAGCTTCTGTGCACTCAATTCTTTGTTTTCTTATAAATAAAAACTAAATTTCCTACGAAAGTGTATGTAGAAGATAAACAAATAAGAGTCCCTGGGAACAAGATTAAACAATATAGACAGTTTCCTACAGCCAAGATGAAGAGGTACAAAAAGGAAAATCAAAGTAACTGCTTTCATATTTCTAAGGTGCTTTCCTTTCTTTCTAAAAGTAAAAACATGTAATAGATTGATGATATGTAACAAATGAAGTGAAAATACCAACCCAAAATAGTGAAGTTGGCACCATTAGTGTGATTTTTTTCGTCTTTAGATAACATTTTTCACTAGCTTTAAAAAAATTTTTTTAATGTATTTGCTGGTATCTGTTGAGAGGAAACATTTTAGATTTAAAGAATAGTACATAATTCCTTGCCTTTTGGAGCTCAGTCAATGCAGCCAAACTTCAATGGAAAATTTTCCATTCCATTTCTGTACCATTATATTCATTTGCAAAATATAATATCTCCCACCTTTGTTCGGTCTAAATGGGTCGCTAAGATTGATTCTAAAATAGGATGCTGACATTGCGGAGATAAGGAATTGTGGCTTTGAAAACAGGCTGTGTTCAACAGGAGTCTTAAGACAAACACAGAAAACAACAAAGCACAGTATAGGTACATTTATTTGGTGGTAAGCATCTTACAAATGTGGGGTACCAAGCAGTGCTCAGCCAGTGTTGCAAACTCTGCTTTTAGGTCGTCGGTACAGAATGTACACTGAAATGGTTTACAAAAAATGTAAAAACAAGTAGCTGCTGAAAAGAAAATATTGAATTTTGAATGAATTGCCATTCAGTTCATAAGATGATTATAGGTATTAACATCTTCCTTAAGCTGGACATAGTTGTATATATCACACACACAGATTTACAGCAGAAGATTTAAAATAATTGTCATTAAAACAGTCAAACTTCAGGAAACAATTTCTGTATTTCCAACGGGCTATTTAAAGAAAGGTTTTAAGTAGCTTTTCCTGAAAACTGCACACAAAAATAGCTAAAGGTGAGAATTGGGCCCAGGGTCTCTTTCCAGTAAAGCAGCATCCTCCCCACCTCCAAACACTAACTTTAGAATGGACTAGTACATGTAAGTGGGGAAGGCAAGGTTACAAGGTTAAACAACCACCCTCCCCCCGCCCAAAAAAAAGCAGCAAACATCCTCTTATATGTTTTGCCCATAGACACAGGTCTTGAAACTTTTCTCCCCTTAAGTTTGGCACCAGTCACGTAATTTTAATTCACGGAATATACAATCCTAGATATCTGACCCTATTGAGACAGAAACTACATAGGCGCCTATAATGGCAAGAGAAAGAAAAAATCCGTTACTACCACTTTGGGTAGCCAGAACCCTTTGTAGACATTGAGACATGCACGCATTCACTGCTACTTTCCATAGGAATTACAAATTATATAGGATTCATTAAGGTCTCCAGAGTTTTGAGGGGAAAAATCCTATTTGCGGAAAATGAGAAGGTTTAAAGCTGACAGTCTGATTGCAAGAGTTTGCACCTTATACCTACCTGCTCTAGAGAGGGATTTTACATTTCACTGTCCACTCCGCTGACGGAACGTAAGACTACCGGGAGAGTTTTAGGTGAGAAAGCATAGGAAGGAAACAAAGTAAACTTGGAAGTGGAAGAAAGCCCCACAGAAATTCCCATGATCTCGTTTGGTCCAAGGCCGAATTTGAAGTCCTCCTGTCTCTTGGCCCTCAGCAGCCGGGCCTCAGTGGCATTTGCAGCAACAATACCTGCCGGCTTTCTGACGGGTGGTACTTATTGATGTGCCGAGTCAGCCCCGGGGAGCTAAAAAAGGTAGATGGGCAGTGCTTGCACGAGAAAATCTGCTGAGCACCCCCGTCAGATGCCCCGCCTGGGCCGGGCGTTTCGGACGCAGCCCCTGCCAAAGCGGGCAGAAGCAGCTCCTCGCGGACAGCGTGCCACAGCTGGTGCTTCTCCCTGATATCTGCGGACGGGAAGTGCGCCCCGCACAGCGCGCAAGCAAAGGCAAGCGGGGCGCCGCGCTCGGAGACAAAACCCGGGGCTAGCGTACGCGCCGCGCCTGCCTCGTGAGTACCCAAGTGCTTACGCAGATAGGCTTGGCGACGGAACTTCTTGTGGCAATAGGGGCACACGAAGATCTCAGGTCCCCCACCAGCAGTGGTACTGCCCGGCACCTGCCCCTGGCGCCCAAACACCCCCTCCGAATAGGGGCCCTGTGGCAGCGGGGGCTCCGGGTGAGGCAGCACCAGGAGGCCGTGGCGCGGGGCGCTGTCCTGGTGCTGATCTACCCCGGAGCTGTCCCTGGCCTGCGGGTGCTGATCCGCAGTTCGCTCTATCCGGCTGTTCTCCTTGCCCTCCGCCAGAAAAGATGTAATGGCCCCGGATTTCGGGGAGGACGAAGACGACGACGCGGACGGCTTCCCGTCGGCCGAGGAGACTGCGGCAGCGTTTGCAGCTGCGGGACGCGGCTTGTGCCAGCGGCGATGCGAAGCGAGGTTCGCAGGACAGCTGAAGACTTTGTCACACTCGGGGCAGCGGTACTCGACGCGCACGATGCGGGAGCATCGATGCTGGGCCAGGGCAAAGGGATCTGCGTACTGCTCCTTGCACAGCTGGCAGATGAACTCCCCCAGCGGCGTGCGGCTGCCCCCCACCCCCCGGGACGGCAATCCGGGCTCCTCCTCCTTGATCTTCAGCCCCAGAACAGGGGACGTGGTCACCTCATCAGCAAAACTCAACTTCCTCATGGCCTTTGGTTTCTTGATTCCCGCGACCGCTGGTCCAGAAGCGCAGCCCGGAGGTACCTTGGCACGGCGCTCACCGCTGCTAGCCCGCTTCTGGCCGTGCAGGGTGGCCGAGAGGGGCGCGGGGTCCGGCTGAAGCGCGGGCTCTGGGAACGGTGCCCGGAGTGGCAGCAGGAACTGCTCCCCTGAGGTCGGTGCGGCTGCTGGCGCCCCCGAGCAGGAGAAAGTGGCCACCGCGGCGGCGCCCCCGGGGAAGGACTCGGCGGAGATGGGCGAGCTGAGGCAGCGCTCCAGGAACGCCCGATGCAGCTTCGTGCCCACTGGCTTCGTAGGGCTGGGGCTGGGGCTGGGCCCGGACCCGGGCCCAGGACCCTCCCTGCCACCCGCCCTCCTCTCTACACCTTCCCGCCCGCCTGCTCCCGGGCTCACCCCGGCCGACCAACACGGTGACCCTGACAGTTCCCGGGCAGCCTCCGCCGTCAGCCCCTTTCCGACCTCCTCCTGGGTGGGGGACTTCACCCGCTCCGCATCTGGCAAGGAGGTGGGAGCCTCTTCCAGGAAGGGCGGCGCCAACTGTGGCCCCAGCAGAGGGAAGACCCGCTCGGTTAGGCGCACTCGGTACGAGCTGCCTGTCCGTTTAGTTCGCTTCACCAGGAAGCCCCTTGGCATGGTCGAGTCTGGAGCGCTCGGGTGCAAGAGCAATGGGAGCCCCACGAGGGCTGAGAGCTGGAGAGCACAGGAACTACACGAGCTTCGCCGCAGCGGTCATGCCGGGGCTGTCTTTATAGCAAAGACGGCTCCCAGACCCCGCCGGCCGCCTACGGGCCGGCCGGGCCAATCAGGAGTGGGAGCGGGCGCCGGGGGCGGGGACTTCCTCTGGTGGGGCACACAGGACTTGAGGAACCTGGCGGCCGCCGCAGCTTCAGCCCCGCCTCGCGGCGCCTCAGAGCGGCCCTCGTGCTCAGCTGGGGCCACCGCCCCCTGCTGCCCCCGGGACGGAGACGCAACAAGGTAAGGTCCAGAGGGCGAGGGAGCTCGGCAGGGATCGTCGCACTGAGGACCTGGGCAGAAAGGCCACCTCACGACACCCACCATTGGCCGGAGTTCGTTTGGTCCCCTACGTGTCTGACCGAAAATCTCTGGCCCTGCGCTGGCTGTGGGGAAGGAAGGGGAAAGGGGCAGTGGGCAGGGGCTGCCGGGGTGGGGGTGACCACCGTGTAGGTATCCGCCGACGAAACGAGTTAAAGTCCTCTGCCCATATTGAGCTGATGAGAAGCTGTGACAGAGCGACAGGGCGGGCTAAATCCACCGCCCTGTGCCTACACTTGACGGTGGGAGCACGTCTGCCATCCAGTATCGATCGGGCCTGCGCGCGTCTGTGATACTATGAGAATTCATCTGAGGAGAAGGGCTCTCAGTGTGGGCGATCGTGCGTGCTGGCAAGCCTCTGAAGCTCAGGCCTCTGCACGCTTCCGGGCCCTGGTCCTCCGGGCTTATAAGTGCTCCTCCCCGAAGGGAATAGGAGTGGGGAGAGGAAAGTAGGATCTAATTTTCGACTGTCCTCACATAAAGTGGTTCCTCTGTTCACACTTTCCACTTGTACTACCCAGAGACATGACTTAATGCCTAACTACCTGTTTAGCATGGAGAAGATTGAGTGAGAAATGCTGGTGGAATCAGCGTTACATCTGCTTCCCCGTACATGACAAGTGATACTTTGCAAAGGTGTGCTGTAAACCAACTCAACAGATTTTCATCCAGCACCCTGCAGTGTGCCCAGTCCTGTTTCAATAACTACAAGAGATTTGAAAGTTTTTAATAATAGCTGAACTGTGAAATAATTAGAAAATATATGACGGATGTAAAGTGCGAGAATCGTAATATAGACGTGAACAGTGGGAAAACAGGAATGGGAAACAACTGTGTGTTCGGGTCTCCTTACTAAACAGAACTGGAAGAAATACTGAGGGGAGGTGTTTTTAAAGTGGACTAAAACATAACAGATCTAGTCATCAATAAAACGAATTGTCTTCCTTCTCGCAAATGAAGTATTGTAGATGGAGAGCATTATTTGGAGGAAGATTTGAAAATGTTAATATATTAATCAATGACTCTGTTTTAGGCATTCTGCTTAAGTAATCTCTAATCTTCACACACACACACCACACACCAGGAAGGAGATATTATTACTCTCTTTTTTTGATGAGGGATTAAGCCATAGAGAAGTTAGATAACTGGCAAAAGTCATGCAGAGCCCAGATTCAAACACCGCCTGGCTAATTCCAAAGCCCATACTTTCCACTCCTACACGAATGGCTTCAAATTTTTTTTCTTAATCACATCCCTCAATGGAAAATACATTTTAAAGCACACACACAAAGCTGAAACAGGTTTCACAATATAATACTTCCCTTAAATAAGTTCAGTGTATTTTCATTTTCTATTTGATTCCATTGTATTTTTTTTTAATACTGGTCATAGCAAACAAATTGATTTCCTAAATCACTAATGGATTAGAACCCACAGTGTGAAAAACATTCTCATTATGTTTTTCCCCCATAAAATCACGTAAAATCATACAGAATTAAGTATACCTACGCTGTATAATCAAAATTAATATCCTGAATCACTATTTAAAATATCTGAGTCCTTTAATAGTGTTGGTAATGTTAGTTTCCCAAATTGATCAGTTAAGACATGTTAGCTTATGTCTGAGTTCTAACTCAAATTCTTAATAATTGTCCTTTCCTTTCTCCTCATGACCCAGACATGTTGTGTGGTGTGGAAAATCTGACATAAGAATTTTAATACTTTAAGAAAGCTCTTTCCAAGGGGGGCTTTTACCTAAGGGCATAGTATTTTATAAGAATTGCTGTCAAATATTTTCTACCAGATCCAATAGCTCTCCCATTCCCTTTCCCTCAAGTGTCATTTGATAATAACCTTTCTAGAAATAAGTATAACAATGTATATCAGGAGTTTAAAAAAAAAAATATGTGTACACTTAATCCACCAACTCTTCCTTTAGTAAAACATTCCAAGAAGGGCAAAGATTTATCCACAAATCTGTTTATGTGTTATTTATAATTGTAAATTATCAGAAACTACCTTGAGTAAATTGTGATGTAGCTGTACTATGGATGATTACATAGCCATAAGAATGTAAGGATACAGATAAATATATACTCCATAATGTTAAGCAAAAATAGCAAAATGCAAAATCGCCTGTACAATAAACAGCTCAGTTATGAAATAATAAAATGTATAAAACACCAGAAGGAAATACATCAGAATACCATTGCTTCTAATAAGTAGAAATTTAAATAACTTTTTTTGCTTTTGGTCTTTTCAACTGTTTTTTTTGTTTGTTTGTTTTGAGACAGAGTCTCACTATGTTGCCCTCAGAATGCTATGGCATCACAGCTCACAGCAACCTCAAACTCTTAGACTTAAGTAATTATTTCACCTCAGCCTCCCAAGTAGCTGGGACTATAGACGCCCACCACATGCCCAGCTATTTTTTGGTTGTTGTTGCAGTTGTCATTGTTGTTTAGTAGGCCTAGGCCGGGTTCGAACCCACCAGCCTCTGTGTATGTGGCCAGTGCCCTACCCACTGAGCTATAAGTGCCGCCCTTTTTAACTTTATCATTAAAATATTCTACAAAATAAACATATATTGCTCTGATAATGAGGAAAAAAAACATAATGTTCAGCTACACAGGAGGCTGAGATGGGAGGATCATTTGAGCTTAGGAATTTGAGGCTGTAGTGTGCTATGATAGCTGCTGAATAAGCTATGCACTCCAGCCCTGGTGAAAGAGTCAGACCTCATCTCAAAAAGGGGGAAAAAAAAAAAAAAAACCATAATGTAAAAGCTGCTTTAAATCATTTCTGGTGTTAATTGTGGTACCCTTTCCCTAGGACACTGTATCATCAAATGGAGACTGTTTAGACAAGTAGCATTCTTCAGAGCCTCTGTTTGAAGTCTGTCCCTGAAAAAGAGGTAACAATCTTCTATCATGTCACTAGTTGAAAAACGCTTTGGGGGAGAGACGAAGGGATAAAAGATAGAAAGGGTTAGAAGGTAAGGAGAGAAAGAATTTAAATGCATACTTCCCACTTGGGTATAAACCTGAATGATCCTTCAAAATATGAACAGTTCTTACTGTATTTTCTCACTTAGAAACTATAATAGGGCAGTGCCTGGCGTGATGATGGAGATCTATGTTTATCTATATCCTTTCTCTTGACAACGTTTTCTTCCTTTTAAACACTCAGGACCTTCATTTGCACTCAGTTATAATTTGATTTAAAAAAAAACTCATACACCTTGGAGTATTTCTCAAGCTATTTACATTTTATGCTTTCTGCTCTATTGTGGAATAAATTTGACTTAAATTCAGAAATTCTGAGACAAAAGAAATCAGAACATTTTTTGAAGAGAGGAAATTACTTCTTGCCCTGAAATCATAGTGTGAAATCATAGTGTGTAAGGCAGGCAGGGATGAATAGCCTACTTTTTGTCACTTGACTATCTGGAGAATTACTCAGAAGGAACTTTATTTCTTCTGTTTCTTTGCCCCTTCACCTCCACTTAGACTTAACTCTGTGAAAGGTTAACACTACCTGGGGCTACTAGACGCCTATTGTTCCTAAGAATTTGAAAATCAGTTTCTCACAAATCTAAAACCAAACTCTTGATTTCCTCTCCTAAACTTAATCTCCTTCTCAGTTTTCCTCATCCCAGGAAATGGCACCTTCATTCAATTAGCTGCCTCAGCCAAAACCCAAAGACTTTTGGCTCAAGTTGAACACCTCATATTCAATCCATTAGCAATTCCTATCAGCTCTATCTTCAAAGCATTTCCGGAATCTGAATACTTCTTAAATTCTCTACCTCTGTAGTCTGGTCTCTTGCTTCCACCCTCCTCCCCTATCATGTATTCTTTATTCAGCAGCAAGATGGATCCTATTACAATATAAATCTGGGGCGGCGCCTGTGGCTCAAAGGAGTAGGGCACTGGCCCCCTATGCTGGAGGTAGGGGGTTCAAACTCAGCCCGGGCCAAAAACTGCAAAAAAAAATACAATATAAATCTGATTACTTTACTCTTTTGCTCAAAATCTTCAAATCTTCCCACCATATTTAGAATAAAATCTAACGCTCTGATTGATCCTTGGATATTCTTAAACCACATCTCCCACCACTCTTTCCTCATTCAGTCTGTTCCATCTACACTGATCTTCCTGTCTCCCTCAAAGAACCTCATGCAGGCTTCCACCTCAAGGCTGTTTCTTCTGCTGGAAGGCTTGCATCGTGTTCCTTAGGATCTTGAATAACAAAGAATAACACCTCAGAAAGATCTTCTCCGACCACACTCACTGAAATAGCAGCCCCACCCTCACCATCGCCCTTTATGTTCTTTCCTTTCACTCAACTTTCTTTTTCTTCATAGTTTTTATCACTCCTATCACTGTGTCATATATATGTTTATTTGTTGTCGTTTGTCTCCCAGAAAGGTATAAGGTCTGCGAAAGCAGGTACTTTGTTTTCTTCACACCTGTATATCCAGAATCTTGAACAATGCCTGGGATATATGGACAACAATTGATGTCTAAAATAATGAGCCTTCAAAAAGTTATCACAGCTTTTCGTTGTTGTTGTTGCAGTCTACAGACCTGAAGCCCAGCCTGATTAAGCACAGAAGAGGAAAACAAAGTCATAATTTCTAGAGAAGCTGGGCATTTGTAAATCGTGGCGCAGAGGGATGACAGGAATATAAAGGTCTTTCTTGCATCGTGTGACCTTTGAAATCTTTTCGTTCCACCTCAGCCACTTGACCCATGGCTCAGATAACTCCCATGTCCTTCCTCCGAAGCCATTACCTATAGAGAAAATAAAGCCCAGTTCATAATCAGAGTTTCTGCTATTTACAGCTGTTTAGTCCCCAGGATACCAGGAGAATGGGAGCAGAAAGAAGCTGATATATTGGAAAGACAAGACTGGCAGAAGACTACACGTGTAGAAAACAAGGAATTTCAGGCATAGGCACAGATAGTAGGACCCGGTTTGTGAAGTTCAATCTAGGAGCTTTACAGGAAAAATCACATAATATGGTAATTGAGGGCATATGCTTTAAAGTAAGGCAGTCCTTATAAACTACTTTGACAATAATAATTTTTTAAAAAGCAAAGCAGTCTTGAGTTCAATTCTAGCCCCACTACTAGCTGTTTAATCTTAAGTTATTTACTTAGCCTTTTTTTAGCCTAAGTTTTCTCATCACAAAATGGGAATCGAAATAATTACCTCACTGGGTGCTTTGGTTGTTATGTATGCAAAATACTTAGCACAATGCATGGCACACAGTGAGCCCTAGATGAATGGAAGGCATTATTATCAATACGTGGCTGAGGTAAAGGAAAACTCTTATACTAATGGCAACTGTAAAGTCTACAGAAATGACAGAATTATTTCTTATATTATGGCTTATGTTTTATACCTAATTATGATGCAAGATAACAAAGATTGTACACTGAATTTAATATGCTCAAAATTAATTTTGTTTCATGTGGTTATGACAAAATTCACAAAACGTGTAAAAGACACAAGAGGCAAAGTAGTTTGCTGAGTGAATCCCATGGTTTGAATCTGGCTGTGCCATCTACTTATTGTGATCAGTCTTAAATTTAACCTCTCTGGCCCCAGTTTCTTACCAAATAGGTACGATACAGTAGTCCTCATAAATGGGACATCAGTCTTTTATTTCTTATGGGAAGAAGATAGAGTAGGGAGGGGAGAAATAGAAACTGGAAAGAAAAATTGGGGCCAGATTGCAAAGAACATTATAACCATGCTAAATTGAGCATGGATGTTTTTCAGTGAAAGCTACTGATTTTTTAAAAAGCATTTAAATGATATAATCAAATCTTTTTTTTTTAAATGATAACTCTAATGGCTATACTGGAGTAAAGCTGGAGGGTTGAGGGAAAGATGTGAAGACGGTAAAAGAGTGGAATGAGATTTGAAGTGGGGAACTCAGCTGGAAGAGTATTATCCTAAAATAGTTGCTAGAAGATGATGTGGGCCTAATTATTCAAATATTGAATAGATTTAATAATTGAACACACTATATATTATATATTATATACTGCATTCAATATACCCTACATATAGTGAATAATCTATTCACGTACTTATCTCTGAGTGTTTTCCTCCTCCTGTTAAGCAGCAAAATACATAACACATTCTAAAAACTTAAAGTAAAAGGAATTTATAACTTGACTTGCACGTGGTCATGAAAAACTGCCGGTTGAAATTGGGATTCATTTCAGGAACTATAAGCAATGGCAAAATTGTGAACTTAAAACTAGAAGAAAAGGATTTTCAATGGCATAAGATGCCATAGAGAAGAGGCTTTTAAATTTCTGTTGTGCTGGGTGCATGATAGTTCTTTACCCTCAGCCATTCTCACTAGTACTACCCAAATCACTAGTACTACCTCTGTCTTCTAAAATAGCTCTCTCAAACTATTTTAGCCACTTTTGGGGCTCAATATGTAACTCTGCTATTTCACAGACACTTAAAGCTTTGTCAATGTTGCGCAAAGATAGCTCCCTAATGTTATTAGAGATCCTTCTATAAGAATGCTTTGTTCCTTACTTCTTGTCTAAAAACAGTAAGTATTTTCTGGAGCTAGTGCATTGCTCATAAAAAAAGAGTAGATTTGTCATTTACTGAAGAGGTAATCTTATCAAATGTACTTAATTACTCTGAGTCTTAGTTCTTTGTCTCTAAATTGGGCATAACAATACATAGTAGAATGAGAATTAAATGAAATGAACTGGCACCCTAAACAGCCCTGGCATGTACTAGGGCTAACATTGGTGTATATGCATATAGTGCTGCTCGTAAACTCATAAAGGTGGAGATTATCTAACCTGCCTTACGTATATAAATAATGTGTGTTCCAAATAAACATTTTGAAATAATAATGAAAACATCTCCTTGGGGATGGGAAAAAAGCCTTGTCAATCTTTATCTGTATATTTTGGATTTTAAATTCTATTCATATGCTTGAAAAGAATGTGCATTTTGCCCTTGTGATTCCAAGTTTTATTCACTATGCCCTCTCCCTACATACATATGATAACTTCTTTGTAGTCTTTTGCTCCGTATGATCTTGAGATTTTTGTCATAGTCTCAAGATTCATATGAATGAAAAGCAACATCTATTTGGTTAACAGAACCTTTCATAAGTAAAGTATCCCTCTTTATCTGTAGTAATGCTTTCTGCATTAAAGTGTGTTTTGCCTGATGTTTTCATCTAGACTATATTTAAAATTAAATCTACCATCTTTAAAAGTGCTTTCATTTGTTTGTTACATTTCTATCTCTCTTTTTTTTCTTTTAGACATCTAATTTTTATGTATCAAGTCCTCTTAACCAGTTTAAAATTAAACCATGTGTGGCTCGGCACACGTGGTATAGTGGTTATGTTGCCAGCCACGTACACCAAAGTTGGCGGATTCGAACCCAGCCCAGGCCAGCAAAACAGCAATGACAACTGCAAGAAAAAAATAGCTGAGCATTGTGGCAGGCGCCTATAGTCCCAGCTACTTGGGAGGCTGAGGCAAGAGAATTGCTTAAGCCCAAGAGCTGGAAGTTGCTGTGAGCTGTGACACCACAGCACTCTACTGAGGGCAACATAATGGGACTCTGTCTCAAAAAGAAAAAAAAATTAAACCATTTGCTTGTAAAATTGTAATACTCCCTATATACCAATAACAAAAGATGAATACAAGCCACACTAAGCACCTCTTGTAATTGTAGAAGTCAAACATGATTTGAATATTACAAATTTAATAGTCTTTTCCTTTCTAAAACACATACGTTTTTTGTTGTGTTTTTTGGCACCCTCTGTATTTCTTTCAGCACATTGAAAATACCATTCCTCTGTCTCCTCTTTCCCATTTTTACTAGTAAAAAGTTAGCTATTAGTATATCGTTGCTGTTTTGAAAGTATTTTTTTCTCTGCCTCCTGGTAATATTTGTTTTTAGTCGTTAGTTTTAAGAAGTTTTTGCTTCAGTGTGCTTAGTTGTGGATTTCTCTTCATTTATTATGCTTTCAGTTCATAAGACTTCTCAAAATCAGTGCCTTGAAGTCCTGTCAGTTTGAAAACTCCTTAGCAATTAACTCTTCAAAGAATTGCTTCTATTGCATTTTCTTTCTTCTCCTTCCAGAACTCTGGCTAAACCTACATTAGACAGTCTCACTCTATCTTCTGTGTCTTTTACCTTCTTATGTATACTTCCCTTTTTTTTTCTTCTTTGCCTCTCCATGCCGCATTCTGGATTATTTCTTCTGGAATTCTTCAGGTTCACTGAGTCTTAAGGTATGTCTAATCCTGTACTTCAACTCTGGTTGGATTTTAATTTTTTATTTATAATTATTACTTATAAAAGTCATTTTATTTATAAAATATAAATATATTTATAAAATTTATTTATAAATCTTATTTAAAATAATACTACAATATTTAAAACATTTGAAATCACAATAAAAATCCATTTGGTTCTTTTTTAAACTCATATATTAGTCTTTGTGGTTTCATGTTCTCTGTAATATCATCAAGCTGGTTTTTTGTCTTTAAAATATTCTTCATAATTGATTCATAATCTTATTGATAGTCTGAGCCTCACAAATTCAACATCCAAAGTCTTTATGAGTCTACTTTTGTTGTTTTTTATCTCTGCTGATTCTTGCTCATTTAATCTGGTTTGCTTGTGTACATGATTTCTTTGATGATATGTTGAACACTGTATTTGAAGCATTATTTCTATTAATAGAAATGATTGTAGGGGCTGGGCACAGTGGCTTGTGCCTATGTTCCTAGCACTCTGGGAGGCCAAGGCAGGCCAATTGCTTGAGCTCAGGAGTTCAAGACCAGCCTGAGCAAGAGCAAGACGCCTTTTCTACTAAAAGTAGAAAAACTATCTGGGTGTTGTGGCACCTGTAAGTCCCAGATACTCAGGAGGCTGACACAAGAGGATCACTTGAGTCCAAGAGTTTTAGATTGCTATAAGGTATGACACTATGATACTCTACAGAGGGTGACAGACTAAGACTCTGTATTATAGGCCTATGAGGAAGTTATCTTACTTTAGAGAGGTTTTATATCTGCTTCTGCCAGGTACTACCAATCTAGAATTACCTTAACCCAAGTTCAAGGCTTGAGATCCACTCAGGCAATTTGAATATAAGCAGTAAATACTCAATATCTTATGAGGGAAGATCTCTTAGACTTCCTACCTAATCTTATACAGGCCCTGGGTTTTGCTTTCTGTCTTCATGTTCTTCAGGTCTGTTAGGATGAAAATTCTAATTGTCACGAATCAGAAAATTCCCTCAGAGCAGGATAGCCTCTATATTTGGGTTCCCATTTTGCCTTCACCTTTCGTCTGGTAATTTTTTACTACATACTATTTTTTTGTATCACTTTTATCCCTTAAAAATATTTTTTAAACTCAGCTTTTAATTATTTTCACCAGAAGGATTGATATGTCTAACTTAGCCTAAAGCTACCAGAACCAGACCAACATTCTAAAACTTTTTTTTTTTTTGAGACAGAGTCTCACTATGTTACCACTGGTAGAGCTCTCTGGCATCACAGCTCACAGCAACCTCAAACTCTTGGGCTTAAGTGATTCTCTTGCCTCAGCTTCCCAAGTAGCTGGGACTATAGACACCCACCACAATGCCCAGCCATCTTTTGGTTGCAGTTGTCATTGTTGTTTAGCAGGCCCAGGGCCAGGCTTGAACCCACCAGCCTCCATGTATATGGCCAGCACTCTACTCATTGAGCTATGGGCACCAAGCCAAAGTTTTTGATAAATATTTCAAAACTGTCTTTCAGAATGATTGTGCCTATTTATACTTCTATCTGCAGGCATAAGAGTGCCACTTTCTCTATTCCTTCACTATGTTCTGAGAAATAATATTTGCCAGTTGGATAAGTGAAAAGTTGTGTTTTATTAAAATAAACTTGCATTTGTTATTGATAAAGTTTAACATCTTATAAAATGTAAGTAAATTGTATTTTACTTTTTATAACTTAACTTATTCAAATTTTATGTTACTTATTTTTCTTAAAGGCCTTTGGCTATTATACAGCTAGTACTCAACAAAAAAAACTGCGTTAGTTGTTGAAATATAAAATACTTTCTCATTACTTAGCAAATACCCTCTACCTTTCTAAATGCTCTTCCCTTATCTTCAGTTGCCCTACTCTCTTCAAAATACTATCTACCTACCTATTATCTGTCAACTAAATCTCCAACATACTAAGGGGTCCTTAGACCGTGTTCTAGCTCCATGGCCGTGTTCTAGCTCCATGGCCATTATCTGTTCTGATTGGTTAGCTAGCCACTTCATAGATATTATTAAATACTTCAGTGTGATTTCTATGGATATATGAGGTCTGACAGTTAAGTGCTACATATCTCATTGCTGAAGCATATCTCATTCCTTTGGGAAGCTATGCAGTGACTCCAGTGCCTAGTCCATCCTTCAAACCAATTTTAGGACTCCTTTTCTGGAATAGCCATCAAATCGGTCATTTTGTTAACCTTGATGTCATGAATGTCATCAAAATGTTTTCCTTTCAGTATTTCCTTTATCTTCAAGTAAAGAAAAAAGTAGCTGGGGGCCAGATCAGGTGAGTGGGGGCAGTGAGGAATGTTCCAATACAGTTATTTATTTGCTGGCTAAAAACTCTCTCAAGGATAGTGCCATGTGAGCTGGTGCATTTTCATGCTGCAAGAGGCATGAGTGGTTAGCTAAGATCTTCCGTTAAGATTTTCTGGTTTCTGGCTGGGTACCCTGAGGGGCCGAAGCCAGAAGATTGCTTGAGCTTAGGAGTTCAAGACCAGCCTGAGCAAAAAGTGAGACACTGTCTCTACTAAAAATAGAAAAATTAGCCAGGCATTGTGGTGGACTCCTGTAGTCCCAGCTGCTTGGGAGACTGAGGAAGAAGGATCACTTGAACCCAGGAGTTTGAGGTTGCTATGAGCTAAGCTGACACCACTGCACTTTAGCCTAGGCAACAGAGTGAGACTTTGTCTCAAAAAAAAAAAAAAAAAAAGATTTTCCTATTTCTTTTTTTTTCCTCCAAGACAGGGTCTTACTATGTCACCCTTGGTAGACTGCCAAGGCATCACAGCTCACAGCAACCTCAAACTCTTGGGCTTAAGCGATTCTCTTGCCTCAGCCTCCCAAGTAGCTGGGACTACAGGTGACAGCCACAACACCCGGCTATTTTTTTGTTACAGTTGTCATTGTTATTTAGCTGGCCCAGGCCAGGTTCAAACCCACTAGTCTCGGTGTATGTGGCTAGCACCATAACCACTGTGCTATGTGAGCTGAGCCAAGATTTTCCTATTTCTGTATCTATGTTTACTTGATCAGCTATGCATTTCAGTCAGCCAATGGTTTTAATCACAATATGATGAAGTTTTGCAGTGTTTTCATCAGTTCTGCTCATGACTAGCCACCCTGACCTCTCTTCAACAGTGATATTTTCTCTCCCCTCAGAAAAATATTCAATCCATCTGTACACTGCAGTTTTCTTCATGACATTATCTCCATAAATTTGAACTAACATTTCCCTGATTTCACTTCCACTCTTGCCAACTTTAACAAGAAATTTATGAAGGTTTGTCTGTTGCTCTAATTCAAGCTCCAACATTTCCACAATAGCACACAAAAACATGCAACAATAATGAACACCACTCAGCAAGACAGCACCACACAACCACATGAACACAACTGTGAGGCACTGATATACCAGGGTTAGGACACCTTACAGATTTGTTTGTACAGTGCTGCCAACATAAGCAAATGGTGACAAGTTTGCAATTTGACTACAAGCACCAGCCACAACACATGGCTATTTTTAGAGATGGGGTCTCACTCTGGCTCAAGTTGGTCTCGAACCTGTGAGCTCAGGCAAGCTACCCATCTCAGGCTCCCAGAGTCCTAAGCTTACAGGTATAAGCCATGGTGCCCAGCACATATCCCATTTTCTTAATTTTTATTTATAATTAGTTGCTGTTTTTTCCAAAATTATTACTAAATTATTACTATTACTATAGCCATTTTTCTTTAAATGATTTCTAAGCTCTCAAAAAAATCTCCAGCTTGGTGCCTGTAGCTCAATGGCTAGGGCATCAGCCACATACACCATACCTGGAGGGTTCAAACCCAGCCCAGGCCTGCAAAATAACAATGACAATACAACAACAACAAGAGCAGCAAAAATAGCCGGGCATTGTGGCTGGCACCTGTACTCCCAGCTACTTTGGAGGCTGACGCAAAAGAATCGCTAAGCCCAAGAGTTTCAGGTTGCTGTGAGCTATGACAGCACAGCATTCTACCGAGGGCAACACAGTGAGACTCTGTCTCAAAAAAAAAAAAAAAAAAAAACTCCAAAGAAATTGATTAATAAACTTTGATGTGATTTTCATTGAATTTTTTTTTCCAGGAAGTATTTTTATTTTTTATTTTTTATTATTAAATCATAGCTGCATGCATTAATGCAATCATGGGGCACCATACTCTGGTTTTATAGACCGTTTGACACATTTTCATCACACTGGTTAACATAACCTTCCTGGCATTTTCTTAGTTATTGTGTTAAGACATTTATATTCTTCTACATTTACTAAGTTTCACATGTACCTTGTAAGATGCACTGCAGGTGTAATCCCACAAGTCACCCTCCCTCGACCCATCTTCCCCCTCCCGCCCCTCCCTCTCCCCCTTCCCACTATAGTTAAGTTATAACTGCGTTATAGCTTTCAAGTAAAAGCCATAAATTAGTTTCATAGCAGGGCTGAGTACATTGGATACTTTTTCTTCCATTCTTGAGATACTTTACTAAGAAGAATATGTTCCAGCTCCATCCATGTAAACATGAAAGAGGTAAAGTCTCCATCTTTCTTTAAGGCTGCATAGTATTCCACGGTGTACCATGTCACATTTTAATATCAAAGGGCTGGGGAGATGGGGCAAATGTGTGAGGATGGCTGTCCAGGGTCCCCACCCCATAGAAACCAGATGGGACCACCTTCAGCTGTGTGGCTCATACAGAGAATCTTCCCAGGGTCAGAGACACCTGCTAGGCACCCAACAGTTGTCAGCAGTGCAGTGGCCTCTCCCAGAATTCACACCACTTTTGTTCTCTGAAGAGGTGGGCACATTGGCTAGAAATATGAGCTTGAGGGAGAAAAGATTTTAATATTTGAGTGCCAGGTCTGCCACATTATAGCTTTAGTTAACCCTACCAACGCCCTGATGAGGTGGGCATTGTGGTTCCATTTTACAAATGAGGAAATGGATCCAGAGACTGAGGGAACAGCTTCAAGGTACTCCAACAAGAAAGGGAAGGAGTAGAGATTCAAATACAGATCTGGCTGATCTCCAATGCTCTGCCCATCACATCAGTCTGGGAAACAAAGTGAAGATAGGACACCGTGTGAGTGAGGACAGTGTTTCCTGAAAGGAAATGTAACAGTCAGCTATTGTCACAGTGCTGCTGCAGAGTAAACCTAAAAAGACGGTGACTTTACATCTTTTGTATTAACCTGGATGGAGGTGGAACACATTCTTCTTAGTAAAGCATCACAAGAATGGAGAAGCAAGAGTCCAATGTACTCAATTCTGATATGAGGACAATTGACACTAATACATGGTGGGGGTGGGGGTGGGAAACAGGGGGAACGGAGAGAGGAAAGGAGGGAGGTGAGTAGGGGGTCACAGTGTGTGATACGCGTGTTGAGGTGGGACACAATTATAAGAGGGTCTTCACCTAACAAATGCAAGCAGTGTGTACTGGTTCTCTGTACCCTCAATGATTCCCCAATAATAATCAAAAGGAAAAGTTTGTGGGTTGACTATGGTTTGTCTAATCCAGGCTTGGATGGTATAGCAGGAAGAACTCTGAGAACTCCCCTGAGATTCCCGACGCCCCAGTGAACACACCTAAGTAGCTCCCTCCTCTTGAGTGTTGGCGAGATCTGTGAATATAATGGGTTAGTCATTACCTTGACATGATTATGTTACCTGGTGAAGGTTATGGGATAGTCAGCTACTCTCATAATAATTATATTACATGTCATGAGACTCTATCAGAGAAGACTGCAGTGAGAGTCTCCTACTGGCTTTAAAGAAGTAAGCTGCTATGTTTTTAGAGAGCCACATAGCTGGGATATGAGGACACCCTCTAGGACAGTGGTTCTCAACCTTCCTAATGCTGCTGCCCTCTAATACAGTTCCTCATGTTGTGGTGAGCCCCAACCACAAAATTATTTTTGTTGCTATTAAAGGGTCGCAGCACTAGGAAGGGTGAGAACCACTGCTCTCGGAGTTGAGAGTGACCATTGTCCAGCGGCCAGTGAGGTAATGAGGACCTCAGTTCTACAGCCACAAGGAAGTGAATTCTGACAACAGCCTAAAGGAGCTTAGTAATGGATTCTTCCCCAGCCAAATCTTTGGATAAGATCAAAGACCCTACCAACCACTTGATTTCAGCCTGGTCAGGTCCTCAGTAGAGGACCCAAATGTGTTGTGCTCAGACTTTTGACGTGCAGACACTGTGAGATCATAAATGGGTATTGTTTTAATCTACTAAGTTTGTGGTACTTTGTCACATGGCAATAGAAAACTAATACTGATGTGCAGCTTGGCTTCAGGATGCAGGTCTGACAATATTTGTTCTGGTGGCCCATGAAGAAGGTAGCTCCAAAGGCATAAGTATAAATAATGAGTTCAAAGAATGTTGTGTGGCTTCCATTCCACTCTCTATTTCAAGCCTCCTCTCTTGTCAGATCTACTAACATCCCATTAACCAGGGCAAGTCTTTTTTTTTTGAGACAGAGTCTCACTATGTCGCCCTCGGTAGAGTGCCGTGGTGTCACAACTCACAGCAACCTCAAACTCTTGGGCTTAAGTGATTCTCTTGCCTCAGCCTCCCAAGTAGCTGGGATTACAGGCGCCCACCACAACACCCAGCTATTTTTTGGTTGTAGTTGTCATTGTTGTTTGGCAGGCCCAGGCTGGATTTGAACCCATGTGCTCCATTGTATGCAGCTGGCACCCTAGCCGCTTGAGCTACAGGTGCCGAGCCAACCAAGGCAAGTCTTGTGGCCAAGTTCAAATCAAGGAATATCTATTCCACCCATCTTGAGGCATGGCAGGGGTATGTATGTCTAATTCTATTATAAGGAAGTGAGAAATTAGGACCTAAAATTAGAAATAATTAGGAGAAATTATTCAGAAAATTTGGCAAAAATAAAAACCCCTCTATCTTGTTCTACCTTGTTCACTTCCGTGTGTACACAGCTGACCAATGGGCAGCTCCCTCCATGGTGAGTTGGAAGACTATGCTCATTCCCCAGCCCTGTCATATCATTCCATGGATGACAGCCCTCCAGGAAAGTGGGCCCTTAGAAAAACCAGGGTGTCCAAATATCAGTATGCATCTCAGGATGAACTTTATGGGTTGTTGGGAGCAGCTTGTGGCATTTGACACCAGCAGGATGGCATCAAATGCAGGTGACACCTATGCAGGTGTCCTATGCAGAAGGGCTTAGGCAAGAGTTGGGGGGTGGGAACTGGCTGACTTCCCTGGGACCTGTGCTGGGTCACACCCATCTGACTCAACAGATCTCTTCCTCCTTCTGTGAAGGCAGGCTTGAGGCTGGCTCTTCAGGTGCCCATGCCATAAGGATGAGCATTTCCTCTGTTCCAGGCAATTTATATGCACGATTTGCCAGCAGTTTTAAGAGGGTAGACTCTGAAGTCAGACACCTATGTCTCAATTCTGACAACACCACTGGAAAATCTCATTCAAGTGTTTGAAACTTCTCTGAGGACCCATTTTCTTCATCCTCTACAAAACTAGAAAAATGATGGCACCAACCTCCAGATTGGTTTTGAGTATTAAATGAGATCACAGACTATGACAATCAACCTAACTTTCTTTAGCCCTTATTTTGATCATAGGATCTTTTATCATGGGAATTCTTAACATTACAGGGAAGTACTTGGAGCTTCCTAGCAGCAAATAGGAAAGGGGAAACCTGGTGAGTTACGAAAGTACTGATGTCAATAAGATAATAAGAATCTTGTTAAGGATGGGTGGCACCTGTGGCTCTGTGGGCAGGGCACCAGCCCCATATACCAAGGGTGGTGGGTTCAAACCCGGCCCTGGCCAAACTGCAACAAAAAAATAGCCGGGCATTGTGGCGGGTGCCTGTAGTCCCAGCTACTCGGGAGGCTGAGGCAACAGAATCACATAAGCCAGGAGTTGGAGGTTGCTGTGAGCTGTGTGACGCCACAGCACTCTACCGAGGGTGACAAAGTGAGACTCTGTCTCTATTAAAAAAAAAAAAAAAAAAAAAAAAAAAGAATCTTGTTAAGGGAAGATTGAAAGATTGAAAGATTGAAAGATTGTAAATAATTTTTTTCCTGGTATCTTCCTAAACAGGACTCTTCTGTGGTATTATAAATGACAACTTCAGAATAAAATTGTAAAATGTATAAAAGATGTGTTGTGAGGGATTATTTCTCTTAATGGTCTTCAATATAGATTGAGACTAATTTAGTAAAAGTCATCCTAAAAGGAGATGAGGAGAAATGAGAAGAGAATATAATATAGACACTGAGTTCCTTAATGATTTCATTTGATCCAGAGATTGATTAACAATATCTAAAAAAAGGAGGGTAATCCCAGGGTGGTGCCAGTGGCTCAAAGGAGTAGGGCACCGACCCCATATAGCGGAGGTGGTGGGTTCAAACCCAGCCCCTGCCAAAAACTGCAAAAAAAAAAAAAAAAAAAAAAAAGGAGGGTAATCCCATCAAGAAAATCACAATTGACATGAATTTAAAAACTAGGCTTTTGCTAAATAATGAATGGCAAAGAACTAGGTAATTTACACTCTGGAAAATCTTTAGAGCCGAATTATATAGACATTTAACAAGTTTCTTATAGATGGCATTATGGTAATCTGACAATCTCTGTCCTTTAAGGTCTATGTTTAGGCCTTTTACGTTTAATGTAATATGTGGTATAGTTGGATTTAGGTCTACCATTTCTTATGTTTTTTTTATGTTTTTATGTTTGTTTCTCCTTTCCCTTTGTGCTGCCTTCTTTTGGATTATTTTTAATGTATTTCAGTGTTCTATTTTAGTTTATCTATTGGCTAGGTCTCTCTGCATTACTTTTTAGTGATTGATCTAGGATTACTATATACATATCTAACTTTACACCATCTACTTAAAATTAATATTTTACCTATAAATAAAAATAAAACATAGAAGCCTTACAACACTTGATGTGATAATTGTCCTGTGTATTAAACATACATACAGTGAACACTCTCAGACAACATTATACTTAACAATCACATATTTTAAAGAATGCAAGAGGAAAAAAATAGTCTATTATATTTACCCTGATATCTGACATATCTATTGCTTGCTCTTTATTTTTGAAGTTTCAAGTTTTCCTCTGATATCAGTTCCTTCAGCCTCTCCCCTATTAAGAAATACCCTGGGTCCAAGCATGGTGGCTCACACCGATAATCCTAGCTCTGAAAAGGCCCAGGCAGGTAGATTGCTTGAGCTCAGGAGTTGGAGACCAGCCTGAGCAAGAGCAAGACCCCATCTCTACTAAAAATAGGAAAACTAGCCAGACGTTGTGGTGGGCGCCTGTAGTCCCAGCTACTCGGGAGTCTGAGGCAGGAGGATCACTTGAGCCCAAGAGTCTGAGGTTGCTGTGAGCTATGACACCATGGAACTCTACTAAGGGTGACAAAGTGAAACTCTGTCAGAGAGAGAGAGAGAGAAAGAGAGAGAGAGAAGGACCCTGAAAGTTCATTCTTCTGGCTGAAGAGAATCCCCACCTGCAAAGTGTGGGGGTTTCCAAGATCATCCTCAAGCTCGATAATTTGCTATAAGGACTCACAGAAGTTATTGAAAACTGTCACACCTATGGTTATGGTGGGTCCAACATTCGTTGTCCATCACCCATTAAATTACAGACAATGTGGACTCCTCCAGGTTAAGATGTAACAATACACGCAGGGCATTGCCAATGGGGATGCTGAGCCTTGATGTCCAGTTTTTACTGGGGAGCCACGGTACACTGCCTGCTTATGTGGCAGACTTTTTGTCTCCAGACCCTTGTAGGTTGAGCTGATATATCAGAAGGCCCCGTTGTATTAGCCAGGCTAGACTTGGCTCTGCTGTGGAGGCAGACAAACCCCAAATCTCGGCAGCCCTAACAGATAAAGGTTTTCTCCACTGTGGTCCTATCCCATTTGGAACAAATGGCCTGAAAGGTCACTGTATCTGGGGAGCTATTCACCTGCCAAGTCCATCCATGCCCTGTGCCCAGCTGGAATTCTTGGGGGGCCTTCTGCACTCTGTGCCAACTTCTGAGAGTCTGGGAACACTGAAATAATTTAGCTAGGCCAGACAGCTGATGCAGAAAAGGGGCCAGTCCCTAGAGAGTGCAGAGGAAGCAGAGGAGAGGGCCGAATGTGTGGGGGGCGTCTTCTCAGCTGTGGCCTCGGCAAGGACCTTGCTGGGCATTCAGGAGTTCCAGAGGAGGTCTGTGACAGCTGGAGCTGAGGGTGCAAGGCTCTCAGAGACTCAGAGTCCTTCCTGGGGAATAGGTCTCTTTCTTCATCCTGCTCTGTGAGTGATCAGGGTTAGAAGCCCTCTATGACCATCACAAGGCTGAGGGATTCCCTGGCAATCGGGGCTGGAGGTACACCATGGTTGCTGCAAGGATGAGGCTCTGGGATGAGGTCCTTGTGGTGATGCAAGAGGAGCTGCCATGAAGTCTAAGCAGCCTCGCTCAATAGCTGCTCCTGGAGAATCTCACTCAATTCTTAAACAACTCTGCAAGGTAGAAATGACCATTCTCACTTTAGAAATGAGGAAACCAGGGTCTGGAGAGGTGAAGAAAATTACCCAAGATTAAACCATAGGTGGTAAAGCCAGGATTGGAGCCCATATGGGGACTCTGCGCCTGTACTTTTGAAACTGTGTATGATGAAAAATTTCACAAGAGTAAACACACAGCCATCACCCAGCTTCAACAGCCATCAACTCATCTCTAGTCTTGTTTCATCCGCACCCTCACCAACCTCCCCTCCACACCCCAGGGTTCCTTTGGAGCAAATCCTGGACCTCACACTGTCTTATCCTTCGATATTTCGGCACGTGCCTCTAAAACAGAAGGAAGAGCTCACAGGCTTAACCACAGAGGCCGGCAGGCAGTGAGCTTCAATAAATATCTGTTCAATTGAACCAGGGAAAGATCTCTAAGCACCTGTTAAGCCAAAAGTATATTTGTGAGTCAGAGTCTCTAAAATGTAGCCCAGTGGGAAGACAGCTTTACCATAACGTTTGGGTTCAAACCCTGGCTCTGTCAGTTGCCATGGCTCCAAGATCCTAGAGGAGCTCATGGAAACTGCATGAGCCTCATTTTTCCCCTCTGGAATCTGAGCATCTCACACAGTGACTTGCAAAGCTGTTAGAATTGAATGAGCATGTGAATGAGGGGACATGCCCAACAGATGGCCTGGCTATGGTAGAGTGGTCTAGAAGAACATGGGCCTGCCAATTGCATAAACTTGGGTAACTCACCCAATCTCTTTTGTCTCAGTCTCTTCATCTGTAAAATGGGGGTAATAATAGTACCTACCCCAAAGGGCTGCTGTGAGGATTGAGTTAGTCTCTGTTAGATGTTTGATGTTTAGTACATAGGGAGCGCTCCATAGGAAGCGTGAGGTATGGAAATGGGCCATACAGGATAGTGGTTGTTACCCTGCAAGATACACCTGTTAGGGATCAGGCTACCCTTAAGATGGGACAATGGCTCCTAGCCAGTGGTAATTTTAGCCTTCCTCCCAGGGGCGACATTGACAATGTCTGGAGATGTTTATGGTTGTCACAACTGAGGGGGTGGGCTGCTGCTGGCATCTAATGAGTAAAGACCAAGGATACACCTTGCAGGGTACGAAACAGTCCTTACAACATACAATTATCTGGCCCCAGATCTTAGTGCCAAGGTTGAAAAACTCTGGATTAGAAGGAGGTTCAGGAGGGGGTTAGCTCCATTACACAGAGGCCGGGAGATTGAGGCCTCAGTCATCCTGAGCTGTGTCCAGATTCACTAAATTAATGGAATTTATTCCATCTTTAGCAGAGTAGCAGTTGATCTGCTTCTTTCCGGAAGACAGCTGGACGTGGCAGGGTGCCCTTTTCCCATTGGGTACACTTTGTCTTATAAAGTATCTTCGTCAAGCCGGTGCAGCTGGTTTGGGAGTGGCCGGGCCCTGAGGGGAATGGAGGGTTCTGCAGAATGAGGGGGGCTTCAGCTCCCCATCAGAATGTAGGGCCAGGTGGGGAGCTCTACCAGGCAAATGTACCCCTGGTCCCAGCCTGGAGAGAAGAGGAGGGGTCAGGATGGGAAGCACACTCCGAGCAGAAGCATAGGAAAGTTCACCAACTTCAGAACCAGAAGGCAGCTGTTTAAGTCCTAGCTCTTTCAATTTGCACCCGGTGACTTTGACATGGGACTTACACTCCCTAACACTCTTTTTTCTCATCTGTGAAAGTTTACCAGTAAATATTGAGAGCAAAGGCCCAGGTGGGATGAGAGGAGTTGTTCAAAGTCCCAGAGTAACCAGAGCTTGAGTCGATGTCTACTAATTCTCAGTCCAGACTCTTCTCCATCCGTTCATTCATTTGTTCATTTTTTCATTTATTTCATCAATCGGTCATTTATTTGTGATAGGACATCGGAAGAGTGAAATAGACAGGAGCCAGATAGTGGAGGGCCTTGAAGACTGTGGCAAAGAGATTGGATTTTATTCCAAGCATGAATGAAAGCCATAAAGGATCTTGAGCCACACAATTTTATTTATGTTAGATTGTCTGAGTGTCTTATGGAGAATGGCCTATAGGCAGGCAAGAGAGATTCAGGACACACTTTGGAGGAGGAGTCAGCAGGTCCTGCCTAAGAATTGATACACGGCAGGGGTTAGGGAGGGAGGGGACAGAGGATAACTCCTAGGGTCATTTACTGAGTCAGGGGCAGGGAGCAGATGGCAGAGATTCAAATGGTCTTTTCAACATGTCGGAGCTGAGAACTCCCTAGGAGATGGGCCCAGGGAGACGGCACCACCTTGCAATTTGGGAACCACCTGGCATAGAGGAAAGGATGCTGTTCACCCCGTGACTCTGAGAATGTGGCTGGTATTTAAAGTCTGGTTAATATCATTTAGGAGGCGACTGAAGTAGAACACGGAAGAAGAGAAAGCACAGGACCGGGCCCTGGGTGCTCTAGCCTTTCAAGTTCAAAGAAAAGGAGGATCCAGCAAAAGAATCTGCAGAGTGGCAGCAGGAGACAAGAGGAAAAAGGCGGGGAGATTGAGAGGAGAGAGAGACAGCGGAGGCCAAATGCCCAGCACATAGGAGGTCCTCCATGCAGTGACATGAGCAAAGCGGCTAGAACATAACAGGCCTGCAGTAACTGGTCAATACTGTCATTAGCTCTTAGGAGGGTTGGAGTGTTGCCAAGAAAGTCTTCCACCTGCAAACTCCTTGCTGCTACAGATCAGGCCACTGTTGGCCATTTGTCATTGGAATCCTTCCCCCTGGAACAACACCCTGGGAGAGGTGTGTGGGACTAGGAGTGTCTGCCTCTCATCACAGGCTCAGGGTCCTTTCCTAGAAGCCTCTGGAGGCTGCATGTTTTCTTTTCTTTTCTTTTTTTTTTTTTTTTTTTTGAGACTCTGTCTCACTTTGTCACCCTCCATAGAGTGCCGTGGCATCATAGCTCATAGCAACCTCAAACTCTTAGGCTCAAGCAATCCTCTTCCCTCAGCCTCCTGAGTAGCTGGGACTATAGGCACCTGCTGCCAATGCCCGGCTATTTTTAGAGACATGGTCTCGCTCTGGCTCAGGCTGGTCTTAAACTCCTAAGCTCAGGCGATCCACCCACCTCGGATCCCAGAGGGCTGCATGTTCTCATCTGTAACATGAGGGTATTAATGGGAGACTGGGGCAGAGTTTGGATTAGAATCCACATCTGCTGACCCCAGAGCCTGTTTTTTCCATGGTGCAGCATGGTGGCATTGCTCATAGCAGGAGGAAGCTACCAAAGGAGTGCTGAGGACTGGGTCATCCAGGAACCCTGTTCTTGTTGACTTTACCTCAAGCACCTCTACCCCACTGGTTTTCAATCCTAGCTGCTACATGTTGGAATCAGAGGTGGGTGAGGAGGGCGGGACAAGGGGGTGGGGTTAAAGCATCAATGTTCAGGCCCCACCCCTGCTTCATTAAATCAGAAGCTCCAGGAATGGAGCTCCGGTATTTTTGTTGTTGTTATTTTAGGTCCCTAGTTGATTCTGACACCAGTCAGTATTCATACCCAATAGGGAAACTGGAACTTTAGTTCCATTTTCTGGATGGGGAAACTGAGGCTCAGAGACGCAGTCATTCACCAATGGACACTCAGCCAGAGCCTGAGTACAAGTTTTCTTTCTCCTCTACCAATGGGAACTTGTAATTAAGAAAGCCCACAATGGAGCCTTCCCGGAGACCAGGCCTGGGACACAGGAAATGCTTAGAAATTGCTGAAAGGGTGAATGAATGAATGAGCTAAAAAATGAGTAGTGGATGCTTCTAAACAAGGTTCTGCAATGACCAAGATCTCTCCCCTAGCGAAAGGAGAGGAAGAAATTAACCATTCCTGGCAACTGGATGTGCCAGGAATACTCTGGCTATTTACATGGAATATGGGGCATTCATAACCTACATTTTGCTGGAAGGGACCCACTTCACAGGCGGGAAACTACCCAGAGTCAGTGGGTAGACAACAACACTCAACTCTGGATCCAAAGCTCCTCTGATATCCCAAAGTTGAAAAATAAAAATTGGGGCGGCACCTGCAGCTCAGTGAGTACGGCACCGGCCCCATATACCCAAGGGTGGCTGGTTTAAACCCAGCGCCGGCCAAACTGCAACAAAAAAATAACTGGGTGTTGTGGCAGGCGCCTATAGTCCCAGCCACTTGGGAGGTTGAGGCAAGAGAATTGCCTAAACCCAGGAGTTGGAGGTTGCTGTGAGCTGTGATGGCACAGTACTCCACCAAGGGTGACAGAGTGAGACTCTGTCTCTAAAAAGAAAAAAAAGAAAAGAAAAAGAAAAATTGGTCATGAAATTTTCAGGGAAACTCTGGGTAAAATTTCTCTGGAGAAACAAACCCCCAGTTCTAGTTTTTGCCCCAAAGAGAAAATCTCCATCTTTGACTAGCAGGTACCAAAATAAGCTGGACATATGGACACTGTCACATAAACACCCAAACTCCCTTATATCCCACGCCAGACACTGGACTGAGCACTTTACTTATATTATTTCAGGGGGTGGCAAACTTTTGCATAAAAGGCCAGTTAGTAAATACTTCGGATGGCTTTGTGGACTGTCCTATTTTTGTCACAATGACTCAACTCTGCGTCGGAGGGAAGCCACATGTACACATGTAAGCATGTCTGCACTCTGGTAAGATTTTCTTCGTGGACACTTAAGTTTGCATTTCAAATAATTTCACATCACAAAACTCTGTTCTTCTTTTGACTTATTTTTCAACCATTAAAAATGTTAAAAATACAAAACCCACTCTTAGCTCCCAGGCTCTATGGACAGGTAGCAGGAAAATTTGGCAGAAGTCAATTTGGTTGTTGCTCCATTTTAAAGATGAAGAAACTGAGTCCCAGAGAGGTGAAGGAATGTGTGTAAGATCACACAGCCAGCAGCTGGACTCCGCAGATGGGCTCTTACCCACTCTGTTGCCATGTGGGCACAGCCCCTTCACTTGAAGGAGGTCCGGCTTCTAACTTGGGAAGGTAAGGCCTCTGCATCTCAGCCAGAGCCCCGCCTAGCCCCCTGCATGGCCCCCTGCCTCAATCTAGGGTATGTCCTTCCGTGGAGGCCAGCTTTTAGGACACAAAAAGCTGGCCTCCACCTTGGCCTTTGGTCTTCATTTATTCCAACTGCTTATCATTTGTTTAGGAGATCTAGAAATGTTGACACAAGAGTCGGAAGTTGGGGGGTGCTGGTGTCCAGGAAGGCAAGAGCGAGAGATGGCGAAGAAGAACCCCCGCCTCCACACGCATCCACACGCCCCCACACGCGTGCACACACACACACAACGGCTTCCATTTCCTGAGATGTCCACCTGCTTTTATGAATATAAGTGGATTTGTAACAAGCATTGCAGCTGCACATAAGGCATTCAGACATGGAGACAATTTTACTAGATAATAGACTATCATGCAGGATACAATTTAAATTAAAAAATGCAATTTTCACCTTGAAATGAACAAATGATTACAATTTCTATACAAATTAAGGCATTCAGCCTCTCTTTCAGTAGTGGCACCAGCCCATGAAATATGACATAATTACCATGAAATACATTTTCAAATATTTTGATTTTTGTCCGCTGCTTTTTAAAAAACATAGGCCGCCTTCTAGGTCTCCGAGTGTGTGTTGGCATTTCCCACCTTCTGGGAAAAACACATTAAAAAGAAAAGCCAAAGTCCCTGAAGATGAAGTTGGCCCCCCCTCCCCCGCCCTCCTCCTCACCCCCTCTCTCAGCTCCGAGATAAAATTGAAAAAAGGCAGACGGAGGAGAGGGGACGCAGGCGCCCACCTCCAAAGCCTGAGATTTATCTAAGTTGCCACGCTTATCTGCAGAATCGCATCTGTTGGTTATCACGACGCCAGCCGCTCCAACCCTCCACCAGGCTCCTCTCTGGAAATCGCTCCCCTAGCCCCCAGTCCTCCCCCCTGCCAAGGCGTACCCCCCTCCACCTCCACTTTTATTTTTTAATTATTTTTCCATTCTGTTGTCTCTTTGTGGCTAAAGAAAGCAAGAACAGTCACTGCCTGTGGCTTGATCCAGCCCCATGTTGCTCTAGGGTTCAGGAGGAAGGGACAGGGGAGGCAGCCGGCAGATCTTAGGGACAGAACTGAGTGGACAGAGTCCTCTGTTCATTGCCTGAGCCGAGTGACCTTGCTAATGGTCATTCCCACCCTAATGCGTCCCTTCCCTGTGTCTGTACATCCGCCATCTTGAACACCCCATTCCTGCGGTCTCAGTTTTGGGTGGATCTCTTGGAGCATTAGATCTACATCAAAGCAGCTAAAAGCTGGCCTCCACCTTGGCCTTTGGTCTTCGTCTGAGTCTCCTGTCCCGACTTGCCATCCACTGGGCAGCCTTTGCCACCCTCGCCTGCAGCCCCAGAACTTGCCTCCGACATCGGGGCCAGCTGTGTCCTGCTTTCCCCTCCTTACGGGTTATTCTGGCTCTTCCTCAGGCCCATCCCTGACTAGTGTAACCTGGCTCCGGCTTCTTCCACTTTGGCGACCTTATCCTCCTGCCCTCTCTTTGAGACGTAAATGCAAACTAAGGAGAAACCCTGATGAGAAGGTGCAGCATAGAGCCCCTTTGCCTTTGGCTTAAGCACAATTGCTCTTGTTTCCCAACCTTTTCACCTGCTTCAACTTGCTGCCTCCATGCAACTGCCTCTAAGGAGGACTTCACTCACCAGGGAGTTGTCACTCAACAGCCTTCGGGAGAAGTAGCCAGGAATTCCAGACCAGGAGTCATGAACTTGGACGAACCACATCCTCTTCTTCTTATGCCCCCCACCCTTCATTCTACCCTTCCTGATCTCCTTCTCTGACCCAGGGCTAGGTGAAGACTAGGTCTCAGGAACCAAAATGGTACACCCTAGTGGAAGAAGAACAGGTTTTAGGACTACAGGGGGATGTAATCACCATCTCTTTCTTGGTCTCTGAACTTGGCCAAATTAATTAGTCTTGGTGACTCAGTTTTCTCCTCTGTAAGACGGAGGTAATGATACTCTCCCGCATGGAGGCTGTGAGGATTAACTTAGAGCATAGCAGACTTTCTGCAGGTATGAACTTCTCTTCTTATGCTCTGGCTCCCAGCTTGCTAAGGGATTTAGAGATATTTTAAAAAATAATAATCCTTCTAGTTCATCAAGAAAAGTCCAAGCCCCAAATTGTTCATCACTTCAAAAGTTGCTGGTATTTTGGGGTTCCTGAAACAGACACCAGTGTACTGAAAGATGAACTTGTGAGCATTTGGGGAGGGGGTGGTGGTGGGAGTTGAGGAGAAGCAGGAAGGAGAGAGATGGTCATAATAATGTTTATTGGACACCACTCTCTGTCATAGGCACTGTGCTAAGGGTCTTTATCTCATCAGTCCTCGCAATAAGATTATGAGGTTAATATCAACCTCATTTAACAAATGGAAAAACAGAGCCCCAGAGAGGTTGTCGTTTGCCCAAGACCACACAGCTAGGAAGGGACAGAGCTAGGATTTGAACCCAGGCTTCCCAGCACTAAAAACTTGCTAGACTTGAGTGTGTGTTCTAGGTAGACCAGATGTCTGTCTTTTCCCAATTATTTTTTTCTTTTAGCAAAACACTATGAATAAATATATCCTGGAAACCAAAGCCAGGTCAACAGTAAGCAGGTTTAAAAAGACATGTATACAATTAGCTTTGCTCCAAGGCAGAATTCACCAATGTCTGGCACAGGAAGCAGAGTCACTGAGCACCACCATGGCACTCAGGTCAGACCATGATCCAGGGAACAGCTGGGCAGTGGGGCTGGGGGGACAGAGCGCAGAGGCACAGTCAGGAGGTCAGGCTGTCTGCTGGTTCTGCAAAGCCCCATGCTTGGCTTGACCAGATCACTGGGTGTCTCCAGGCCTCTACGTCCTCCCTTGTAGAATAAAGGGCTCATCTAAATTCAATGGTCCACATGTTATTTCCACAAGCCCCCCAAAGACCGAAGAAAGGAACTGTGAGTGTCCATGATCAGGGCACTCAGGGTGGGCAAATCACCCCAAACATCCCACCCTCCCCAACACTTATTGAAATGGTCAGGTTTTTTTTTTTTTTGAACATTGGAACTGCATGCAAATTTTGCATTCTGCTCCCAAATCCATGTACCAGTTTGGTTTCAAATACCCACCCTCCCCCACCCCCCAAATTCTATCTACAACCGCTACCACCATCTCCCAGAAAAATTACACCATATTTTCTCTATGGCTTTTTTATGTCTTCAGATTCAGCAAAAGGCTGATCCTCTTTCATAGATTTTCAGAGCCAAAGTTCTAGCATAATGTTCTATCCATTACAATAATTCCCACAATTCTAATATTGAGTCATTTTTAACCTTCTAACATTCTGATATTGTTACCCTTAATTAGGACATCATTCTAATCTCAGGCACTGCCTCATTCCAGTATTCAATCTGTCTTGTCCACACGGAAGCCCTTTAATCCTCAGTTCACCTGTTTCTAGAGTCTGATGCCAAGTCATGAACAGGAAAGCACTCAGCTTCTGGCTGCCTTCCCCTGAGAAAGGCAAGTAAGACCCAGGAAGGCCTGCAGGCACCTGGGCAGTTACCAGCCTCCCTCATGCGCTACAGCCACACAACCTGAATCTGGCATCTGGTCATCCTGAAATGGGACAACTGACCATCTTAGAAATTGTTTGATAATCTTTATGCAACCTAATAACAGAATAATACTAATTATTACTACAGCTAATAGCTGCTGGGCACTTACTAAGTACTCTACTTGCTTTCCATCATTTAATCCATCCAACTTCCCGGCCATTATTATTACTCCCCATTTACAGGTGGGGAAACTGAGACTTAAGAGAAACTCAACAGTTTGCCCAATTCTCACAGCTGATCGTGAGAGAGAGAGAGTTTTAACCCATGACTGTCTGACCCTAGCTCATTCTTCTGTTGCATGGGGCAGTATAGATGGAATTGTAAGGAATAAGAAATCAATTCTAGAGCCTGACACAGCATTAATTAAATAATTACTGAGTAAATGATTGAGTGAGTGAACAGTTCTCTTAGAAATGGACCCAACCTCAGGAAATGACCAACCAACATTCAAATGGGTGAAGAGTTAATCCTGCTTTGAAGATAATTTGGAGTGGCCAAGATGATTCATAAGAACACACAGCAACAAAGCGATGAAGATGTGGGTGGTGGGTGGGAATGGCTGGGCCCCAGGTCTGCTGCCTGTGGCAGAATCCTCTGCTCTTCACCCCTGCTGCTTCAATAGTTTCAGGGCCATCCTGGATGCCTTGGGAAGTGGTTTGCTCTAGGTTCTGATGGTTTTGGATTTGGGGACCCTGGAGATGCTTTAGGGCTGTGGTCCCCAATGCTGAGGCCACAGAATGGTACCAGCCTGTGTCCTGTTAGCAACTGGGTCACACAGTAGCAGATGAGTGGCAGGTGGGGGAGCGAAGTTTCATCTGTATTTATAACATTCCCCACCACTCACATCACCTGAGCTCTGCCTCCTGTGAGATCAGTGACAGCATTAGATTCTGATAGATGTGCAAACCTACTGTAAGCTGTGCATGTGAGGGATCTAAGTTGTGCACTCCTTATGAGAATCTAATAATGTCTGGTGAGTTGAGGTCGAACCGGGAACATAAGTAACAGACTGCCAGGGTCACTGTCTCCCGTCACCCCCATGGGATGCTTATTTGCAGGAAAACAAGCTCAGAGCTCCCACTGATTCTGTATTATGACAAGCTGTATTATTATTTCATTATCTATGACAATGTAATAATAATACAAATAAAGTATACAATAAATGTAATGCACTTGAATCATCCTGAAACCATCCCCTCCACCCCTGGTCTGTGGAAAAATTCTCTTCCATGAAATCAATCCCTGGTGCAAAAAGGTTGGGGACTGCTGCTTTCAGGGAAAAAGATGTGAAATGTCTGTCTTTTGGGTCAAAGCCCCATCTTTTGCAAAGAAAGAATTTGTTAAACTACATATTAAAATAAAGCTGATGAGGTGGTGGGGGCAGGGTTGGTAGGAACCAAGATCCTTAAACCTTTCTGTAGTCACTGACCAAAGGATTCCGACTCCCGGGAATCCAAGCCTTGGGGGAAAAATTAAGATGGGAGTAGAACCTTCTCCATGAAATAAAGTGGGAGCAACTCTAATAGTCAACAATAGGAAAGTAGGGTATGTCCACTCAATGGGTTACTCAACAGCCATGAAAATGGAATTTACAACATTTTAGATAACATGGGGAGAGGTTGATACTCCAATGAGGAGCCGAGTCATATAGGGTAAAAACTGTATGATGTTATCACGAAGATGCTACAGTGTATGTATAGGGCTGGCACAAGGAATAGTGTGAGCAACGTCCTAGTGGGAGTTGCCTGGAGAACAGAATGACGGGGACTTTCTTTTTATTCCCTAAATGGGTGCTGTAACTAGAACTCATAAAAAAAAAAAAAAGAAAAAAGCAGGCAAGGTATAAATATGAGAAGAAAGACTAGAAGAAAAATGCCCTACTCTTGATTGTCACCTCTTGTTAATGACAACTCCCCAAGGAAAGTGGAAGTTGCTCCCACCAGAGAAAGAAAAATGGAAGAAAGGGACTTAGTAAAGTCCCCAAAGTCTCAAGCCTAAATGTATCCAGTGACCAAGGACAAGGCTGTGAAAGAAAGCTGCCACCCCCATCTGTCTCTGTGATGCACAGGGTAGACTCCCAGGCTATTTGGTGGCCCCTGCGCCTCTCCCCATCCTCACATGGCAAGTGGGATAGACGCCCTCCCAGGGCCCTTCTTGTCCAAATGTGCTGAGGTCACCATTCATGAGCCATCAGCTCCGCTATTCCTAATTGGAGGATCACTAGTTTCAACAGGGCACATGTGTCACAACCTCCAGGAAACTCATGTCCTGGCGCAGGACTGGGTAATAATACTTATTTTTATAATTGTAATATTTGTCATAGCAGCCACCATGCCCTGAGGGCCTCCAGTGCCTACTGTGTGCCAAGTACACAGACCAAGACTCTGACCTGCATTACCTTACCTAATCCTGGTGACAACTCACAAGATAGGTGCTGGGATTGTCCTTCTTGTAGACATGCACACTGAGGCTCCTGAACTTGAGTGGTTCATCCAAGGGCCCATGGCAGAGCCGGATCAAACCCTGATCCCTCTGGCCTTCACCCCACCAGGCACAGCTCACGGCAGGGGCCTCGTAAATAAATATTAAGCAAACCATTGCATGGAAGAAACCATTGCTCCATTTTCTGCTGCCATTAAGAAGAATATGGACGCTCCAGCTAAACACAGTGGCTCATACCTGTAGTCCTAACACTCTGGCAGGATTCAAGGCAGGAGGATCTCTTGAGCTCTGGAGTTCAAGACCAGCCTGAGCAAGAGCGAGACCTTGCCTCTACCAAAAATAGAAAAATTATCTGGGCATCATGGTGGGCATCTGTTCTACAAGCTACTCAGGAGGCTGAGGCAGGATGACCACTTGAACCCAAGAGTTTGAGCTTGCAGTAAGCTCTGCCACCCCAGCACGCCAGCCTGGGTGACAGTGTGAGACTCTGTCTCAAAAATTTTTTTTTTTTTTTTTTTTTTTTTTTTTGAATTTATTTATTTTTTTATTGTGGAGAAGGGGCAGGGAAAGAAGGCGGGGGAAGAGGTGCGTGACAGGGTCGGGCCAGTGGCATGGTACCACATTGGCTGTATCTAGGTAGAGGCAGTTTCA